>JAZGTK010003294.1:0-27916 GCA_036877625.1 Ambastaia sidthimunki | reverse complement strand
CTGGAGCTTTCCAGCCATTAAGACCAGAGAATCAAAGCAGAGCAGGACTGAACAAACTCCCACTTAAACACACTCACAGACATCATAAAAAATTCTGAAGCTCTATTCTCTGGCACTCAGTGTGTCACTGGCTGACTGCACTTCAGTTGTAAACACACAAGCGTCCTGCAATGACAGTGAGAACGTTCAGTGTTCTTCATCTGATCAGAACACTGTTGCAGTTAATTTCATCACTGTTAGACTCACAGAGCTTATAGCACAGAAGCAGCGATAGGTAAAACAAACTGCATCTCATCCAGCCTCTCCCACATGCACATGCCCACATTCTGCAGAAGCAACGTGCTACAGGTTCATTAGCGTGTGTGTGTGTGTGTGTGTGTGTGTGTGTGTGTGTAATGATGATGCAAGCGGGAAGCCACTGCTGGTGCTGAACAAAGCCCTGTATTCCATGCTTGGAGAAAAGAGACAGTACTGCAACATCCCAGCTAACAATTTACAAACAAATAATTCAAATTGAAACATTTAAAACGTTTACTTTAATAAGCATTTCCATTAAGTAACGAAAACTTTACAAATGCTACCTCGAAAGTTCTAGGAACCTTCAAAACGTCCAGGTTTTTTTATGTTGTTAACGTTACTGCTTGGTTTTAAGAATGTTATTTTAACACTGTTAATTCTGTAAAGTTTTAAGCTTTCCATTAATACCTTAAGAATACCATTTTTATATATGATATGTAACGCTAAAAAACATTCTATTAATGTTATTGCAGGAATGTTGTTTGATAACTGAGAACTTTTAAAGAACAGAGGAGAGCAGAGCACAGACGAGAAGAGGGAAATTTGATGATCTTTTAAGAAATACACAAAGGAGCTGAAAAAAAGAGAAGAGTTGGAGAAAGATTAAACAAAAGTAAATGCTAAACACACAGACAGACCAAAAAGGGAAACATTCAGTTACTTAACCACAGCAACTGTCTTATAACCCAAGAACAATACAAACAATCAGAACAAACTGCATCCAGACCAATTTGTAGGCATGATGTCATTCAGTGGGTACGTGGAGATTTCCATTTCTCATTGTTTTGTCTGTTTTTTCCCTTTTTTCACATGTGACCTTTTTTATAATCTGCACTTTGTGCGTGTGCTCTACAAACTCATATTGATCTAAAAGTATTATTAAGATTTTAGTCTTATTAAAGTCATGTGGATATTTTATGGGTCCTACAAGGACACAATGAAAGAATCAATCCATTTTGTGTATATATGCCAAAGGCTGGTTCACTAAGCTCCAATTTACATCCTAACTTCAGTCTTACTAACAAAGAACTAACTGATGTGCTACAGACCTCTATGATGGCACAAGCTCAAATGACCCATTTCCTGGTGTCAAGAAAGACTCGCACAAGAATTGAATTTATGAGCATCAAACTTATAAATGTTGCCATTTTAGCTCAATTTACTTAAAAGCCCTCAAAGAACAAGCAATGAACCGTAGAAGAACAACAGATTTACAGATGAGTGCTCAGAGGTCTGGAATCAGTCATCAATTTCCCACATATCTGCAAAGAAGCAGAAACTAGGCAGAGGTTGTTCCTAGACCGGTGTGTAAAGAATAAGCAACTTTTAAACGCATTCAACTGCTGATGTATACAATGCTCATATAAGTGATAGTCCCGTAGGCCTTTGAGCAATAACAGATGCTAAAATCCCATGGGGTTTTATGGCAGTTAATGCTAGTTGATTGTCAGAAGTAAATTAAGCAGTACATAAGGCTCTCTCTGTTTTTCATCTGTTACCTCCTCTAACGTTTTCTCATAAAACAGCACGTTTCCTCGTGGCCAAGCTGTGACTTTCTGATTCATTCAATCATTTTAGCGTATACATTTTGACTTCCTTTTTTTCATTCTGTGATTTCCCTTTCACTTTTCCAAAAAACAGGTGCGGATAAACTTCCTTCCGTGTGTTTCTAGAGACACGGGGGTTTCCAGAGAAAGTCACTGGTAGTGGGGAAAGCTCTGAGGCGAGAGTGTGGGTGTGTTCTCCAGTCTGGTACCTCTGACGGAGTTTTTGTGCAAAGTGCTGGAGACAGGAAAGAAAACACACCAGCAAATATTCTGTATGTTGTGCTCCTGTTTGTTTTCTATCCCTAGGCAACACTGTTATTTCCTGGTGAGGTCTTGCCCGATCATTGACGTTTTTCTCTCTTCTAACCCCCCCAACACCACCTTGTTCTTTTCTCCACTCACCTTACCTCACACTCTCAGCCCTTCTTGCTAACTGATGCTAAATCTGAGTGATAGTAGGAACATGTGAGAGTTTCCATATGCTAACACCACTTAGTGGTTTTTCTCTTTCTTTCGTTCACTCTTTCGTTTTTAAAGAGCTTACATCTAAACAAATGCTCCAGAACTGGAGTTCTTCTGAATATATGTAGCATAGAAAAGCTTAAAAAATTATACATGGCTAAACAGGATTATGACCACACTGGAAAAAGACTGAATTAATGGAATATGCAGATTGTCTGTTTAGAAATGACTAATGGTCACTGACAGTGAATACACAGTTTAATTAAACTTATGAAAGGCTGTGTGTGTTTGTGTCTGGAGACCACAACCCTTGTTGAACCTAGCTGAACCCGTTTCAGCTGCTCAATGTCTCCACAAACTAAATATGCATTTAACTGCTTGAGTATCAGCAGGTAAATGGAGAAACCAGCTGCCCATCCCCACAACAAACATCTGTGACCTCACCTGAGGACGACCGAGAAGAAACAACTAATGTCTTATTTAGTCTGAAGAGCGTTCAACATCTCGCTATCATCTTCCTCACCCTCATCTGTCTCCTCCACACACCATATGGCGCCCCACCTCAAATCAGCACAATTTCAGCCTCCTCGCGTCGAGGCGACGCGTCGAGCGCGATTCTCAGTCAGCGCGGGAAAGTGAGGGTGCGCTGAGGCGCGCGCTTTGAAGGGCGCTTTTGAACTCACAAACCATCTTTCCAAAGAGAAAAAAAGCCTTAAATTCCTTCACACAAGCCCCGACGCAGTGATCTCATTGTAGGAATGTCGGTGAGATAAAAGTTGGATGTGTTGTGGTAAACTTTCACCCAACTCTGAGAAGAGACGCTCGCGTCACAGCGCGCCTCGCCGCGCGCGCGAGATCTGAGGAGCGCGCGCCGGCCCTTTTATTCGCCCTCCAAGAGACGCTTCAAAGCTACAAACTCCTGAATAAACAACAACTCTGAACAAGTTTCCTTCAGAAAGATAATAATATTAGTAATAATGAGAATAATAATTAGAACAACAACAATTGCGATCATTATAATTACTATTATTATCGTTATTAATGCTCTTGTTGTTGTTTAATCGTTTCTATATATTTTTTATTTCTACAACGGAATTATAATAAATGGCTTCGACTCCCTAAAATAACATTTTAACACCCACAACCCTCTTTAGAGATCAAAACCCCTTAATGGGCGAAGAAACGGGTCAACGAGGTTACATGGGCGGGGACGCGCTCAATAAATTACTATTAATAATTCATGAGTACGACACCATGCCTTTCATTCTTACAAACTGATACCTTCTCGTGTCTTTTAATATCCATAGCTACAGTTCATCCACGTTTTATTAACGCTTACATGCAAAACGTTTTCTTGTATAATCTTTAAACAATCCAGATTTCTCGTAAGCCTCACATTCCTCAATGGTTTCAATTGTGACTTTTTTGTACAAAAAAAACCACACATAAGTCTCCCTACAGAGGAAACTCCCTCTTGAACTAAAGGGAAGCTTGTGGTACTGAGAATATGGGACTGTCCATCAAATGTGCTGTATCTGTGAAAACACATTCAAAGCTCTCGGAAGTGTGCAGGCAATTCCATTACAAAGTGTAGTGAGGGGGGCTGTGCGTAAATCACTGAACGCCCCCCTTTTAGTTAATTGGTCTCGATTATTGCTGGACGAGGCACTCAATTACAGGGGCTTTCAAGCATGTTCTAAAACATACAGACACGTAAATACAGTATATACTATGTATTTACAGGTTATATTTATTTTATAAAGCACATGGTTATATGCAGCCCCCTGGTCCTTTGTATGTTGAGAGTGAACGACCCCTCCACCACCTTTATAATCCCATTACGTATTCTGGTATAACTCGCCTTAATCCTGGACGCTGCTAGTTTGTCCCCCATTTCAACCTCTGCCTGTTATCTCTGTGCAATCCACGTCAACTATTAAACCTGTCGGGTTAAACGCAACCGCGATGCCGACAGGGAAAACTCACATTACCGCAAATTTTAAGAAGGGTTACGCAGTGCCTGCAGCCGCGACGCCGCGCTCTCACCCGGGTCCCGGTTTCCAGCCTTTTGTTAGCGAGTTAAATGCCATTTCATTTCAACAAGCAGACCACATGCTGTTATAACAGCAGGAGCTTTTACCTCTCTGACTCTGAGATGTGGTCATTCTGCGTCGCCTTTATTCGTAAATATGAAAACCAAACTTCTATCCATCCTTAAATTGCGTTAAGTTCATCGATAAACCAACAATAGTACCCAAGCGCACCAACAGCTGAGCCTTATTTAAATGCCTCCAGTGACAGGATCTCGATTCAGGCTGGATTTGGTGGTTTTTCTCTGATTCACACTATGACTTCAGTAAATGGACAATGTGCGTAAATGCGTGGGACAGAAACAGCTAATCTTGGATGCGGTCTCCAAACCTGTCATGTAATCTCTGTCCGCCTTATCTAACACACGCAAAAACTGGGATGAGTTTCCAAACTTCACCGTGGACCTCAAACACAAGACTGGGATGTTACTCTTTAAAAACCAACTACTGCGTAAAAAAGCTCGTGTGGAGGTTTATACAGTGCGCGTAACGACAATGTACATTTAGTTTTAAACAGCAAATGATCTTTAAAGCAAATATAAAACTCTTCAACTCACTAGTGGGTCCATGCGAGGTGAGTCTAGCCGCTGGGAGACCAGAAGCATCTTGGTGTGCGGGTCAACCACGTAGCCACTGTTAAATCCACTTTGTTTCAGTATGTGTGAAGTGTCTTAGTAAAGAAACGCCGGATTGGGAATCTAACCAGAATGGTCAACGCGATCACCCAGTTGCGTTTGCGATAAGCAACTAGTAAAGGTAACTGATCCCCAATGAAAGCTAATCTGACATTTCGTTTAAGCGCTAGGCAGGTTCATCCTCTTGAACAGAGACTAATAACACAAGCGTCTGTATCAGCTCTTGCTCTACACGACCACTTACGATCACAAGCCTCTGTAGCTTCCTGACTGGTGGGCGGAGTCGGTCACCCTATTGGACACTCCTCTGTGTGACATCACAGAGGAGGAGGTGCAGATGTTCCGCTTGCCTTCTGCACTTAAAGGGACATCACGCCTCCACAGTCATAAACTCCAGCTGGGGACTCTTGGCCTGGTTATAGCACTTGTTTGCTTCTTACACACTAAGAAGAAGTGGTTAACATTTAATATGAATGCATCTGATAGCATATGTTTGCATTCGCCCACTGTGGGAGAAATAAGCAACAGTGGCCCACACTTAAAATGTTGCATTTGTAATTCTGTAACACTTTTAAAATGTTCCACTAACAAATTAAAAACACCATTTTTGATATATGATATGTAAGGTTAAAAACTTTCTATTAATGTTACTGCAAGAATGTCTTTGATAACTTGGGGAGAACAATTAGAGAACATTAGCCAAAGTTGAGAACATTCCCTGTTAACCGGGACATAATTTTGTGGAGCCATTCTTTAACAACATCATAAAGTCTGATCCCTACTTAAGCTTATATTGGTCAAGAACCTCCACAGGAAGAGACCATCTGACCTACATGTAAAGCGGGAAACCATTGTTAATTTAGTTTTTTACTTTATTGAGTCAACCTGGTACTTTGTAAACATGATTTTGTTTCCCAGCAGACTAATAAAAAAAAGTTCCCTTACTCCCAGAAGTTGCATAAAACCAGCCAATCAGATTAGAGCTTGCCAAATCAAGCTGTTGGGCATCTTGGGCATTTTGTCTATCTTTGGCTTAGACTATAAAGCACATTACATGTCTATGTGACTGGATGAGGAAATTGGTTTAATTATCCGTGTTAATGATAAAGAATGTTTTAAACTGATTCTTAAACAGTTAATAACATGTTTGATCAGTCTTGATGTGACTCATTTAAATGAAAACAGCAGGCAGTTGCTCATCAGTGATCACTGGATCACACATGTTGTCGTGTCTTTGCTTGCGAGAAGTTCAGTTAGTGTGAAGTGTGGACTGAACTACCAGATGCATCTACACAAGGCTGAGTCACGGTGGTCTGACTCAAACGAATCTTGGAGGGCAATTGTATTTGGTCTTTTCATGACTGGAATCTGCTATTAAACACACAATAAATGACTGAATGTAAATACCCAGCTAACGTTCTCTCAAAGTTTTTTAAAAGTTTTTGCAGTAACATTAGTAGAATGTTTCTACAATGTTATTTATCTTATAGAAAACGTTATTGTATTTGTTATTTATCATATATGGAAGGCTTTAAGTTGTTAGTTTTAAACATGTTCTAGAATTGTAATTTGTAATTTTGACAGAATTTATTGTTTAAATAACCAAGCAACAACGTTAATACAATGTTCCTATGGCACTCATAGAGAATCAGGTGAATATATTTACACAAATAACTTACATAACAGCCTCATATTAATGCTGGCACAAACAAAGAGAAAGAGAAAAAGAGAGCTCTGATGCTTTACTTGCACCTGGAGTCAGGACAGTTTAGGTTACAGAGCGCCACACACACATACACACACACACACACAGCCCCCCCAAGCTTGTTCACACACAATGCACACACATACAAGAAACCCCCACCCTGCTCATTCAAATACAAGACTACAATACAGAGTTACAATACAGAGTTAATCACTTTTCATGTTTTGACAAGCATCTGGAAGATATGGGAAGATAGTAAGGCTGCAAGGGTTTAATATCAGTTAAAACATAATACCATCAGTCTGTGTGTTTATACTTTGGATATAATAACACAAGTGTTGGGGCAGGTCTGCGTCTCGTGGCAGGGCATATGGTTAGACACACACACAAACATACACAAAATGTGCAATCCCACACAGATAGTAATCTCAAGCATTCAGACACTCCCTGCAACTCCTTCATACGCATCAGGTTACAAATGTGCTAGAGCTTCATCACCCCCCACCTTCCCCCTTTCTCCTCCTGTGTCCAACTGCATTGTTAAGGTTTCCAACTCATACATACTGAGGCTATCACAATGTCCTACACTGCCAGAGAGAGAGAGAGAGAGAGAGAGAGAGAGAGAGAGAAAGAGAGAGAGTCCGTCGACTTTGTGTTCATGTTGTAATCCCAGCTAACAATTTTTGGTTTTAGGAACATTTCCCTAACGTTAACGTAATTAAATTACAAAAATGTCAAAAATGTTGTTTTGAATGTTCTAGGAATGTTAAAACCATGCAGTTTTTAGATAGTGTATGGTATTGTTTGATAATAAGAACTCAGTATTCAAATGTTTAATAAATTCTGTAACTTTTTTAATTGTTCCTCTAACTATAGAAAAATAACATTTTTGACATATGATATATAATGTAAAAAAAGCCTTAAACTAATATTACTGCAAGAATAGAAGACTGTGAGAGAACATTTAGAGAATGTTATCCAACATTCCTTGTTAGCTGGTATGCCACTCATTTCAGTTAGGCTGACATGAAGGTTTAGACCTTGTTGGTTTATGCGCTGTCTTTCTTTCCATCGCAGCCTTTGTACATCTGTAAGAGTCGCTATCGCTAGCTCCAACGGGGCGATCGCTAAATATCCAAGAGCGTGCCACAACTAGCCAATCAGAATGGAGTATTCCAGAGCATCCTGTAATCAGTGTGAATATACAGATACAGTCTGACTCTCTCACTGTTCCTCTCTTTCTTTCTCTCTCATCCATCATTTGGACAGCTGATACAGGCAAAATGCTGGTTACATTTTCTCTGTTCGATGCCTTGCGAATTCAATTAAGCCGATGATTGCTGAGTAGAGTTTTAGAGGGCTGAAGTAACGCTTTAGCGCAGTCACACACATGCACACAAACAGACACTGTAGGGCTAAAGCACAATTTACAACAAAATATTCTGGTAATACCGTGTTTATTGGATTTACTATGGTAATATCATGGTATTCTTTGATGTTCCTTAGAGTACCATATAAATACCACAGGATATAAATATGGTCTTTTAGTACCATAGTATTTATCCCAGTATGGTATTTTTTGTGAGTTTAGGATCAAAGGGGGTCTGTTGTTGTATGTGTGTTTAAACGGCTCTGTGCTAATCAATGTAAGTTTGTGTGTGTGTGTGTTTGTGTACTGTATGCGTGTCTTTACACGTGTCTGGGAATAAATCATTACACTGTTTGGCCAAAGGCTGCGTTTTCATTTTTCTCTGGTTTTATTGTGAAAAGAGAAACAGTAAAATTCCTCTGAGAATAATCATTGTGTAGCAACAATAAAAAGGTAACGAAAAGAGAGAGAGGAAGAGAGAGAAAGGGGTGTTTAAATATGTTTCAGAAAAAAATGCATCATGAATTTCTTCCGCATTAGTTTGGCAGGAACTTTCGGGAACACTGTGTTAATGATTAATATGAAGTCCATGCCTGGCAGCCTCTCTCTCTCTCTCTCTCTCTCTCTCTCTCTCTCACACACACACACACACACACACCACATAAAATAACTGACTCTTCACCAGCTCTCTCTCCACTACCCCCTCTTTTCTTTTCCCATAGGCCCAGAGATGGCCAAAATCAGCATAGCCAGTTGTCAAGGTAACCTCAACACAATCTATTTACCCACCTCTCCTCTCACTGGCCAAGGTCAGCTCTCTCTGCCTCTCTCTCTCTCTCCTCCGCTCTTGGTTTTGTTCTTTGAACAGCAGGGTAGAACACCCCCTAAAACCATCATTAGCACAAAACCAAAAGAACTGACAAAAGAACAAGAACTGAACTTTCCAAGCCACCAACCCACCACTGCATTCAGCTGCACTGCTAGGCCTCCTATTATTGAATCGTAATTCCATCTTTCCCAAACACACACACACACACACACACACACGTTTACTTATATATCTAAATGGAGACCTTCCATAGAGTTCTATTGTTTTTATACACAGCTAGTTATAAACATTATAACCTAACTCTAACCCACACTCTAACCCTAACAGAAACATTTCTGCATTTATTTACAATGTAACAGACACATACACACACACACACACACACACACAGCATAGCCTCTCTTTAGCCAAAGACAGATTAGTGATTATAAAGACCTCCTGCCATGAGGCAGCTCTTAAACTGAAATAAATGCGTCAGGCTACACTCATCTAATTTTTTCACTGATTTTCTCTTTTCTTTATCTTTTTAGTTTGTTTCCTGCCCCATGTTCCTATAAACATTCGAAAACCTTTTTCTAACGTTTTGAAACTTTGAAACACTGTTACAAGCTAAAATTGTTATTTGGGTGGCAGATGTTTTATCTAACGGATGGATACGAGCGCCTGTAGGTCTGTTATGATATTTTGGATGGATCACTGGTCATTTCTTTATTACTGGGTTATGTGGGAAAAGATCTGTGGAAAAATTATGTTTTATTAGATCCATGAATAATCATTCTCAAGTTCACTGCCGGAGTCTTCATAATATTATTTTTCGTTGTCATGGTTTCTGCTCTTTGTTTGCACCTGTTCCTTGTTTTTTTAAATAAGTTACCTGTAATATAGTCTTTAATCCTTTGGCTGCTTGCGAGTCTTTTTCCTGATTTACTGACTGATGACTTTTCCTGTGTTACAGAAAACTGTTGACTAGCAGTACATGGATTCAACTCTATGTTGTAACATCTGTAAAAGAGCTTTAAAAGTCACCATCAAATCTAAATATTTATTAAATATTACAGTGTTTATTGCTAATTATTTATTTGTGCATGTATTTTATATTCATGTTAATAAAACTTTGTTTGAAGTATTTAAAGCTGCAAGCTGTAACTTTTTGGGGTTAGATTCACAACAGTAAGTTTATAATAATAATTTATAATTTGAGCTGTCGGTACAATTTCCTGTAAAATCTTCTTCATTTGACTTTATTTTACAAACATAATAAAAAGTATGTAGAGTAACCTGCAGTTTTATGTTTTAAACAGAGATGGCGCCAGAGAGAAAGTAACTGAGTGCATCTTTAAATTTAATGTATATTAAGTGATAAATGTCAGGCCATGTTCTGGGGTTGGTTGTATGGTTGTGATTTTGAAGTGTGTGTTTGCAGTGTTTTATGGGCCTATGAGAGGAAGTTCCCAATGTTAGCAATAGGTCAGTAAATCCTTTGTGCCCGGGTGACTAGCACTGCCACACTGCAACACTCACTGCCAACATCTGAGTAATTGTGGGTGGGGGGCTGAGAGAAAGACACAGTAGAGTGAGACATGTAACAAAATCTGTTAAAGTGTCTCACCTTGTTTGCTTTTACACTCATTAGCCAATGTGAGTCAGTCAGGAGGCGTGTCAGAGAGTCACAACATGAACTTTTGCTCGTGTACATGTGCCAGCACACGCAAACACACGTTTACAGAGTTCAGAATTGTGCATTTCCTTTATAAGCTTGTGTTATAAAAGCCACCTCAACTAGTGGATTATAGAAACAGCTAACAAACCTGATTGCCAGGGATGATGTCCAGAAAACTATGTAAGTTTTTCCTATCCATATTAGCCATATTAGAGACCAATAGCAGTTTTCTCTGCTGTATCTCTGAAAGGTTGTTAACAGGGAGTTATAAATGAAAGGTCACTTCTACTGCTAACTCTTGTTGCTTGGTCAGACGTGACGACTGCACTGAGACTCAAGGGAAGGAATCAGTGTCTGCTAGTGAGAGAGAGAAAGAGGGAGAGAGAGAGAGGGAGAGAGAGAGAGAGGGAGGGAGAGAGAGGGAGAGAGCACTGGTGTGAGATGTAAAAGAACGTGTGAAGGAGAAACACTTAGAACTCTCTCTCTCTCCCTTCGTTCTTCCTGTATCAGCAGAAAAAAAGAAAATGAAGAAAACGCTGGCCTCTGTTGACACAGCCCTGACCTTCCCCTCATTCTGTTCCCCCAAGTGTGAAATTGAATGCCTGCCAGAAAGAATGAAGGGAGAAAAGAGAGAGAGACAGGGAGTGAGACAGATAGAGAGAGTGAGAGAGAAAGAGAGAGAGGGAAATAGGATCGGTAGAGAACCGAAAGAGAAATCCAATATCACATGTATCAAACAGCGCAGAATGTTTCTGTGATTTTCCATTGAGAGTCTTCAATATGACATCCACACCGGGGGGCTTTTCTCTGACACAAGCGGCTCTGTGAGGGGAGTAAAATTAAAGCCCACAGCTGAGATCAGATATTGTTGAGAAAGGTTGTTTAGTGTTCTGTTAGATTGATCCAGAATGACATTCAGTGTCACAGAGAGAGTGTTATAGAGAGAGTGTTAAATAAGGAAGTGTTTAAAATAGTTTCCTCATCTTACCCTGATTCACAACTGTAAGTAGAATAATGATTTATAATTTGAGCTGTTGGGAACAATTTTACAGGAAATGTCAGTTTAACTTCATTTTACTTCATTTTAACATATGTAATGAAAAGTATGTAAAGTAACCTGCAAACAGAGATGGCGGTAGAAAGATCATTGTAGCTTTAAATATACATAATAATCAACAAACGTAATGGAACTTATGAAATCCATCTCGCATCTTTCTTTAACATCTCACACATGTCCTGCGTAACTCTGATTAAAGTGAGGGACACCAGCGGGGAAAATGTGAAGTGGAGTCAGGAGGTGGGCGGAATGTGCCGTCCATGATGTCACGGGGGGCGTGTCGCCTATGGCCACTGGCCTCCTGCTGACTCCAGACATTTCTGACATTCCTACGAGAGCAGCTTCCATTGTGCTGCGGGGGCCTTCCATTCATCCAGCTCAGGAAAAGGAAAAGAACAGGAACAGTGAGGGAAGAGCAGGAGAAGCAGGAGACAGGGTGGGATGTTCTAGTATTTTGTAGTAGTACAAGGTGTTGTGAGTTCAAGAATGAATTAAAGTTGTTTATTAGTAATGTTACTGTTACAACAACGCTTTGAAATCAGTATGATTCAATGATTGTCCAAATTCACAGTTCAACTCTATGATGTGTGATTTTATAGAAGTATCTCTCATCTTGCAACTTATTTCGACTTTTGTTTGATAGAAACAAAACGATCATATGGACTAAACATTAATCTGATATATTATATAGGGAAGGTCCTTTATTAATTATTTTCACATTTCACCAATTTCTCTCTTTTGATTTGCAAGCTGGTTAGAATTCACACAGTACTTGTGCACCATCTAGTGGTTTTGTTTGCAAAAACTAGTGACGATTGTAAGAAATATTCCAGGTTTACTATTTCAACTCTGGGTTGTTCAGTACTGCTGCTGGAGGGTTTAGCTTCACCCCCAATCAGACACACCAGAACCAGCGAATCAAGCTCTTACTAAGCAGATTAAAAACTTCCAGTCAGGTGTGTTGGAAGTAAACTTTGCAGGACAAAAGCCCTCCACTAATGGATTCAACACCGTTAGATATATAGATGGATAGATTTTTGTTCAATCTTTTGTCTTAATTTCAATAACTGACAGTAGAGATGATGAGAGGCTTTGGGTTTGCATCTCCTCTTCTGTTGCAGGGGCTGAGGAATGGATAGAGTTTCTCAGTGAAAGACTGACCTGTGAAAGAGTAGATAAGACACTTGGCCTCCACGTCATAAAAGGAGACCAGACCCTTCTCATAATCCACAAACACACCCACTTTCTGGGGCTTCTGCTTTAGGGAAAGACAGATGGGATCTGATTCATTAGCCACATACTCATTCCCGTTTCTAAGCCATATAGTCCAAAACCCTTTGTCTGGGCTCACAGTTATTTTACCCTTTCTGTTAATGGACTCTCTAGCCACACCTACATCCCATTCTAGTTCTTCACCAACGTTCACCTCAAAGTAAAATCTCCCACAGGAGTAGCCATCTATTCCCAGAACACAAGCGGAGGAATCAAATCTCTCCGGGTTATTGGGAACATCTCTCCAGGTTCCTCCATGTGTCACTTGTTTTCCATTTTTAGACAGAATAAGTTTAGGGTAAGACGTGTTAGGGTCCAAAACCACATGCACTGCAAAAGACACATTTAAAGTTATGAGTATTTTATAAGCAGCTCAAGTTTGGGCAAAACTGTTGAGATATCTGTACTTTAGCTCATATTGTTTGTTACCTGCATAGAGGTTCTGTATTGTAGTCAGATCTGTTGATGTAAAAAATAATGGTTGTTATATACGGTTGTTAGCAATGCTAATGTTAACTAAAGACAAGCACACTGTAAAGACACATCTTACCCTCACCATTAAACTTGACTTTATCCATTTCCACTGATTTACTCAGAGAATGAGTGCTTTTGTCCATTTTACCCAGAGTGAAGTAGATTTTGCCTTCTTTCAGAGCATTGCTGGTTTTAGTCTTTGAGAAGTCTTCCAGGACATCCTGCTGTGTGCTAAATGGAACAGATGCATCCTTGTTTAATCTTTTCACTCTTTCCTTCTTCATCCGTGAAGAACTTTTAGGTACCAAAGATGGAAGTTGTGATCCAGAGTCAGTGTTGCCAAATACAAATATCTCATGAGCTTTGTTTGGTTCTGTGGTATTCTTCCCAAGAACTGAGACAGAAGATTCTGACGTTGGTATAAAGTTGAATCCTTGAATAACGGAGGCCTGAGCTGTGAAAGAACACATTAAAATATTTGACAAACAAACAAAGAAAACAAACAAACAGTATATGCACTTTGTCATGCCTTTTTCTACATTCCATGAATGAATCAAGAATGGATCACTGAGTAGAAAAGACCATTAGACAGCAGAAATAACAAACAAGCAATGTTTACATGAAATGTTTATTTTTACATATTTTAATGTCTAAAAATGTATATTTAAGTTAATAGTTCAGTTACTTAGTATTTACATGTCTCAAAAAATGTTTTCACTTCCATCTGGACATTTTCCTGCAGGCCAGTGAGAGTTTTCTTCAGGATTTGTGTGTTAAGATCAGTGCTGATGCTGATGTTTCTCCAGGACTTCAGGACTTTCCTCCAGGACGCACATGAGTATGTCTGCAGTATTGCAGAAGGTTTGCTTTAGCATGTTTTCTGATTCAGAGAATTGTGAGAGAGATGTACTGAACAAACACCTGCAGGAAGCGGAGATGATCCTCGATGTCTGAGAGCTGCTCCAGCTCAGTGTCTCTCCTCTTTAACTCAGTGATCTCCTGCTCCAGATCTTTCATGAGATCTTCAGCCTGATTCTCTGCTGCTTTCTGCTTCTGCTCCATCGCCTCCAGCAGCTCAGACTGATGTGTCTCAATGCAGGAGATCAGTGTAGAGGTCCGATCATCTTTGCAGAACATCTCCAGTGGTTTCTCATGACTGGAACAGATATACTTCTCCAGGTTCTCCACAGGGTTGATCAGTTTGTGCCTCATGAGTCTCGGTGCAGTTTTGTGATTGTCAAGGTGGGTCTCACAAAAAGACGTGACACATTGTAAGCAAGACTTCACCGCTCTTAGCTTCTTTCCACAGCAGACGTCACACAGGACATGAGATTTGTTTGTGTTTTCACGCAGCTTCATTTGATCGACCACAACGTTTGCCAGCGCAGAATTAATCATGAAATCTGGCTTAGTTTCAAATTCTTTCATACACACTGGACATTCATAGAGCTGTTCGTTTTCCCAGCATGTATCAATGCAGTCTTCACAGAAGCTGTGTCCACACGAAGTGGAGACAAGGTCAGTGAACATGTTACAACAATTGTCACACTGGATCTGCTCATCAGTGAGAGAAGAGCTGGAGGAAGCCATGACTGTTAGCAAAGAAACAGTGACATCAGGTGGTTGTTTCGTGTAATAAAGAAGCGCAGCAGTTTAAAGGCAGTTTGAGGGAGGCTAGCAATTACCATTTGGATACTTAGTTATTATTGAGAGACAGTCATAGAAAAACAGAATATTAATATACTGTAATATTAAATAGACTGTAGTGCTCATTGTAAAGAAATCGCTCTCTTCAGGCACCTCTCTGGCCAACTGCTCTGCAAAGTGAAACTGAAAGTGACGCTGTATCTCTAAAACAACAGTTTCATTTTATGGTTGAAATCTTATGGTTTCTTTATGGTTTATCTTACATACAACCATTTTCTGGCAATTACTTTTTCTGATTCAATGTTCTAAAACAATGTTCTTATAAAACCAGTATCAGTTGTCACAAAGATGGATGTTATATTATGTTATATTATTATTATTATATTTTGATTGACTTGATTGAACTGTGACATAAGCAGCATTAAGTCTCAAATGATAAAATTAGGAACTCTTTTGAGAAAACAGCGTGTTTTGGCTTTATTGTAAAACATTTGTATAAAATACATTGTTAATAAACATAGGTCACCCACTTTAAGGGGTGTTTTCTAACAATAACAATATGTTTAATGCATACAATAAGTCTTTGGATGTTCTAAGATTTATATTCTAATCATATATTTTAAGAACCATTTGTCTACAGATATGTGTAAAATAAACACTACAAAGTTCTGTATTCATTGTAAAGTTTCAGTAAATGGAAAGATTCTCAGTTCTTACCTGTCCGTCAGTGTTGTCTCTGAGTCAGAAGAAAAACAGATCTGAATCCTTCATTGTATTCAGGACTAAGAACTGCATAATGTGAAGTAAGGAGAGGCTGCTGAAGAAGTTTCAATTTCAGTTCATTGTGTGTCAGGTGTAAACTCTACAACACACCCAACTATTCAAATAAACTCACTGAAGTGGTCACTGAACACATTCAGTGAGTGACCAGTGAGTGGTCACTCATTGAATGTGAAATCTATAAATACAAATATATTTGGGAATAAACATTTTAAGGGGCAAAGACCACCTGTTTTATTTTTCTCTAAATCCTAATGTGGAGAAAAATCATTAGGCAGAAACTTTTCATGGTGATCGGGTGAATATATATGAAATTATATATAACATAACATATTTTAAATATTGTATGTAATATATAATAACAATATAATATTTTGTAAAGCGCGTTGCAAGACGCTGTACGGAAAATAAACGTACAATTACTCGCGGAGTGATTTTATTTTCGGGGGGTGTGTTTCGGCACGGCTCCTGTACGCGGATGAATCTGATGGTTATCTGTTAAGTGACAGTGTCGACATTGTCAGTAACGTCTCACCTGTTAAACAGGAGAAAATCATTTCTGTGTCAGTTTTAATCCTTCAGTTATCGCCTCATCTTTAAAGACCTGCTAAAACAAACAAACATAAAACAAAAAAACGCCATATAGTAACCGGGTCTTATTCTTTCTGTTTACGGAAGTGACGTAACCACGCAAAGACGAATGAATGAAGCTGCTTTTACCGCAAAATCCGACCCGACAGCTGAAATTATAAATATTATAAACTTACAGTTGTGAATCAGGGTAAGGTAAGGAATCAGTTTTGACCACCTGTACTTTATGAACTTGCTCAATAACTGTTTTTTGTTTAAAAAAATGTACATATTGCAGCTTGTAAAAGATACATTTAAAATATTTTGCTAAATGTATTTGAGCACGTATCTTTGCATAACAAATCTGCCTGAATAACATATCAATATCTGCTTTGTCCCATCTCATATAAAAAATGTTTTTTTGGTAACCTCTTGAGATTTTCTGTCGGATTTTCACAATTCAACAGCTATATTGTGAATGTAGTCACATCTGAATTGTGTTGTTAAGCACAATTTAAAGCAAAAACCCTGAAACTTCTTTAGCTGTTGATGTATTTGCAATAAGGTGCAAACTCAAAAGCATTATTGCTTCTGTAATACAGTAACCTAACAATAAAATTACAAAGAACACAAATGTATCATCAGATGCCGACCCTCCTTTAGAAGATATAGTTACTGACATGTCAACAATCAGTCATCAGCATAAATAAATAACAGTTTGATGTTGGATAGTGTTGCTTCTTGGTTGCTACCTAGTTGTTGTTATTGAGGACTACACAATATAACCCAGTGAAGGTATCATAGCTGTGCGTTATTGTGAATAATTTAGGGCTGTTGACTAATTAGGCTGAAACTATTCATTTCAACTAGTTGGCACATTATTTGTTTAGCTTGTGACCTGTGTTGAGAAAAAGCACTTTTTGTGAGAACCAGGCAGTTTTGTCTCAACACTCAGGAATCAATGTGTTGTGGAGAGTTATGGTTTGCTTACTGTGACAGCTGTACTAACCTATAGATATAATGCACTTAAAATATGTTTGTTTCTTATCATTGTATATCTGACTGGTTACAACCTAGCTAAATAAATGCAGAGTATTGTTCTAAGAATGTTTCACTAATGTTTCCATTAAGTAACAAAAGCATTAAACATTATTTGAAAAGCACAAGGAACATTCGAAACATCAATTTCTTTAGCTGTAGTAATGTTATTGTTTGGTTTACATGTACATTGTTTTTGGTATATGATATGTAATGTTACAAAACTTGAGTCATGTTTGCATTAACAAGTGCTAACAAAACGTAACCTGTCTCTTTAAATTGTGATCTGTGATTGAAAGGACAGTGTGTATATAAGCCAGGAGCTTTAGAGTCAGCGTGTGTGTGTGTGCGCCTGTGTGTGTGTGTGCGCGCAAGCTGCCAGGAAGTGACACAGCAACCAGCCTAAAAACAATCCAACCAGACACTGGACGCAGTCTGTGGCTCAGCTGACTCTCCTCTCGCTCCCCATCTCTCTCTCTTTCCTGTCATCTCTGTCTGTTTTCTTGGAGTGAAAGCCTGATAGATTTTTTGAGACTTGTTTGGATCCAGACACACCCCCAGTGGTCCATCTCTGCACTGGAGGGCAGTGCACTCTGCTCTGCTGTGAGTCACCAGTCGGGCTGGATCAGCGAGTGTTCTGCTGTACTGAAGCTACTGCACCCTCATGCTGCGTGTGTTTGTTCTGTGCGCTCAGAATGTCCTGACGCAGGATGAAGACATTAGTGATGCATACTGCACTGTCACCTATGAAGGTAGGGGCTAGTGGGCTGGAGTTAGTTGAACCCGAGTTTGTGGGCTGTTTTCTGCTAAATACTTATATGTACAAAGTTGTGGTTTGCATTCAAACGTCAGAATATTTACTGCACAATCTCTGTTCATTCTCTCAAAGTTTGTCTTGTTGCTGTCTTCCCACTTTCCACATTCCATCTGGAGGGCTATTATTGGAAAAGCAGTTGCAATGCCTTTTTGCCCTGTGTGTGTGTATATATATATGGGTGTCCTGTTGCAGTTGGAGTGTGTGTGTGTGTGTGTGGTGCAGAGCTGTTCTGTGTGTGTAAGAGATGCTGATGTCATCAGCACTTGTGTTGATCTAATGGCTTATGATCAAAGCTTTTGGTGGTCTGTAAATAATGTGGGCTGGACCAGAGGACCCCTTTTTGTGCCATCCAGGCTTGTGTTTGTTTAATTAGTAGGTTTCACTTGTAAATAGTTGCATCCTGATTTTAGTTATATAGTTATATAAAATAGTTGCAGGCTAGCAATAGCAAGCTAGTTTTGAAAGCAGATGCCCACCTTTCAGAGTTTTGAATGAATTTTGTTGAATGTTTTTCTCAAGCCCACAGACACATTTATCATGTCGATCTCCCTCTGGCTTGAGAAATACCGTTGTTTTGCTCAACAGAAGACTTTAGTCATGAGGCAATCATAGTATCAGCTCACAGACAGCAGCAGCGTCGGTTTGGTTAAAGTGCTAAATCATGGTTTAAAATCAATATAGTGGAGCATTACATTCATTTGAGATTAACTTAAACTATTACGACAGGAGTCTCACATTCTCTGTGTTTTGCTAAACTGGTTAGTTTAATTCATGCTTTTTACTGTTTCTCTGTTGCTTGTAAAGTCTAACAAAACATTGATTGTTAGGGTTTTCAATCCATGTGCCATTCTAAAATCTACCATTTCTGTACTTTAATAACATAATTTTTATAGACTGAACATTATTTACATATTCTATATATGTACCATACATATTAGATAAAAAATATAGGTGAAAATCTAAGTGTAACATTTAAATTCAGGTGAATCAGCGTTTTGAATGGAGGGTTTAAGGGTTTTAAGGGTTTATGACAGTAGGTGGCGCTCCTCACCTGGAAATGTTTATTTACAAGTAACTCGACTAAACCTAAACAGACCCCATACAGCCTAATGATGTAAACTTTACTGACAGTATTAGTTATTCCATATGGTAAAAAGTTTGTAAGCTCGTTGAGAAGTTTAGAGTTTTATTAATAATGTGCACATTTAAAAGCATCAGAAAATCTCCCCAAACAATTATTTTTTAATAATTATAAATAAGTCAAATGCATTTTCTTGTTTTATTTTTATGATTTAACTTTAAGATTTATTGTTACATATCAGAGGGCAAAATGTAGATGGGCAGAGAGAGAATGGAGGTGGCAGGAAATGTTTAAATTTCCTCTGGAGTTCTGGGCAGGGTCACTGGAGAGGAAAATGTGCTCCAACGTCAGCTTGTCTTCAGTAAGTTCTCGCATGATTGTCCCTGTGTAAACATGTAAGAAGTTCTGAAGACACAGGTTTATCTAGATCTTCTCAGCATTGTAGTGAGCTGAGACATTCCATCTTCATCTTTGGACCTGGAGATCTGAACACACGTTTATCTTCAGAGCTTTGTAGGGTGTCTGCTTTTATCAGGATCTGATGGTAGCTGCGTTTGCTTTTCTGTGGGAGAGTTGTTTGGACATCTAGGGCAGCATGTTGAGGTGTTTGCTACAGAGGGCGACCAACCTCAGGAATGTAGAAAAGGGTGAGAGGCATAGTGACCCCCTTGCTAGCATCACTTTCAGAGGTAAGAGACGACTCCAGAATCTTGTGATTTAACACTCATTTGAGAACATGAAAAAATAACAAACTGTTCTAGAGCTGTTGAAAGTATGAGGTGCATTAAATTGTCATCCATTCTTCAGCGGTGAGTTTTAAATAGACGGATGCTTTTTACGTTGCTTTTATGTTCATTTATCATGTTAAATTTTCAGTAAAACACTAATGGTAGAACAGAAGGACTTTTTGGGATGTGCTAACAATGTTTTGACATTGATTATTGTAAGGCAGAGACTGCAGAAACCTGCCAAGCATGTGATGGGTTGAGTAAAATCACAGTGGGAGGGTGGATCATTACAGCCAGTGGTTATGAAATGTGATTGTGTGATGCAACACTGGATAATATTGAACTCATAATTGATTTTCTATATAGATTGTAGCTCTTTTAAGTGTTCAGTTTTATCAGTAAGTCATTCATTCTTGAATGAATGAATGAATGAGACGCTCTCTTCTTTTAGACTGCCTCACAAATGCAGTGACAGTTCCTCTCATTGTTCTGTATTTCCTGTTCCAGCACAGGGATGTACAAGAACATGTGTGTTTTTGTATGTCAGGTTTCCATGGCAACAGCAAACTTTTTCTTTAGTCATGGTCTCATATGTCTGTTGTTAAAAACAAAAAAACTGTAAAAAAAAAATAATCCCATCTTATATTTTGAACTTTAACGCTGTAGCTTTAAGGTTTGTTTTGGTTATTGTCTGCTAGTTTTTGCAGGATACTTAGTAAAACAATGCGGTTCCTGTCCCATTATTTACCAGATCACTGGTAATTAACTTACAGTCTTGACAAGCTGTTTTTGTAATTTGATGTGACAGTTTTGACTTTTAAAAAGCTTTGCTTGCATTACTAATATACTAAATGATTCATAAATGATACATTTATTCATTCATTCGCTCGTTCATGCATTCATTTGTTAGTGTTACTTTGGTTCATTTATTTTATTTATTCATTAGATACATTTTGCCGGGAAGATTTCTGTGAGTAAACCCCATAATTCACATATGTCACATTATATCTTGTCATGTAATAGTTTGTGTGCTTCCTCTATTCATCATAAGTGGAGAGTGTCTGTCGCTCGTTCTGTCAGAAACCGGCTCTGAGTCACTCTGTCCACTCGTTAACACTGACACTTAACAATTGAAGGAAAATCAGCCATTTTGGCCTTTATTCAGAGCTTAACAAAGACAAGGTCACTGCTTCAGGACTAACTGCAACACATCATTTACACATAAACAACATTCACCTTTTGTTTTAAATAATTGTTACAGACTTTTGCACTTTACAGACAGTTTCTTCGGTCTCTTTCCTAGCAATTTGTTTCAGTTTCCTTTTAATCTATGGAATCTTGTGTTTCCTTAATTATGATTGTGTATGTGTGTGTGAGAGTGTGTGTGTGTGAGAGTGTGTGTGAGAGTGTGTGTGAGAGCGTGTGTGTGAGAGTGTGTGTGAGAGTGTGTGTGAGAGTGTGTGTGAGAGTGTGTGTGAGAGTGTGTGTGAGAGTGTGTGTGAGAGCGTGTGTGTGAGAGCGTGTGTGTGAGAGCGTGTGTGTGAGATTGTGTGTGTGAGAGAGTGTGTGTGTGTGTGTGTGTTTTCCTGTGTATGTGATGTTAGGGGTAAAAGTAGCTGCAGTAAGTGTTTATTTCCTCAGACCTGGTATCACATACCATCTCCATTTATAGACATCACAGATCCAACCGTCAGAGTCCTGAGTTTAAACTCTGAGTAAGCAACAATATATGCAAACAGTGAAGGAGAGAGAGAATGAGCTCCAGATAACATTCTCAGAACATTGGCTAATGTTCTATAAAAGTTATCTCAAATACAAAACTCTTAACTTGTTTGTGTAATGTTTAAAGAACTTGCAGGATTTAAAAAATGTTTGAATAAAGTTGTTATAAATAAGCAGTAACGTCTAAAAACTGGACTTTTTGAGAGATTGTAGAACATTCAAAAAACAATGGTTTTTTACCTTTAGCCAAAAGGTATAGACAGAGAATAGCAGACTGTTAGCATCACAGCCAAGACTTAAGATAATTAAACAAAAAATATAAATATAATATTTCCTGCAAATCCATTTTTTCACTTTTCAAAATGTTTAAGGCTCCTTAAACCATTTTCTGTGTTTTGATGTTGCTTTGATTAATTGTAATTTTTATGTGTGGTTACTAGTAATAAGTTTAAGGTTTAATAAGTTACGGTTTCATGGATGTTTTTAAAGCATATTTATTGACTTGCGTGTTTTATGTGTTTTTGGACTTTGAGGGTCACATTCCAGTTTCCTTCATATTCTGGTTGAGGATATCGTGTCATGACAGGCCAGTCTTTGCCCCTTTCCTCAGTCTTTTGTTATCCTCTTGTGGCTTGTGTAAAGTTTTCAGGTCTATTTCAAGCCCAACCTGACTGGCCAAAAGGATTTTCCTCAATGCCACTCGGTCTCTGCCAAGGGCTTGTTTTTACTTTATACACCTTTCCACATCTCCGGTCAAAACAGGAAGATAATCAATTCTGCCTCATTCATTTGCAAGGATACACCTGAACGTCCATCATGAAATATGTTTTGTTCATTCTTTTGTTAAAATTATGTATCAAGAGTTTCTTTATTGAACATTTTAAATCTGTTCAGTAGATCAGCTCTAAATTGATGTTAATAACACAAGCTAAGTGTCTTACTTAATGTGAGTCCCCGAGGAAATCTTTCATGTGTATTTGTTAAGTGGAAGTTGGTGTCCATTGTTTGTCTTCCTCTCTGTGAAAATGTACATCATGGTTTTATTGGAGGCCAGCCACTGTGGAATATTATGTCAGAAACCGTGGCCTCATTTGACCTCATCTGATGGAAAGTTTCCCTAAAGAAAAAGTATATACAGGTTATGTATTCACTTAAGGTAGGGTCTGCAGTTTCAGAGAGGTTAGCAATAGCAAAGCTCGCTATGAAACTATAACTGTCATGTCAATGTTATTAAAATTTTACATTAAATTATCTCATAAAATAAACCCACAACTGATAAACCTCTTTTCTTTACGTAGGGGTTAAAAAGAAGACCAAAGTCATCAAAAACAATATCAGTCCAGTGTGGAACGAGGTTGGTTCATGACTCTTCACATCTGAGTTCCTGAATGAGGTGTTCAAAACAGAAACTTGTGCAGCCATTTTTATGCTCTTTGTTGGTTTTTTTACAGGGCTTTGAGTGGGACTTGAAGGGTGTTCCCTTAGATTCTGCTGCAGAACTTCATGTTGTCGTCAAGGACCATGAGAAAATGGGCAGAAACAGGTAGAAGTTCCTTTTCTTTGTCTTGCTCATCATTAAAGCTGCAATCCAAACTTTTTGATTACAAATAAGTCAGTTATTAAGTACATGACAGATCAGTAATCTGTGAATCTTCTAACCTCACCCTGATTCACAACTGTAAGTTTATAATAATGATTATAATTTGAGCTGTCAGGTCTGTTTTTATGGGAAATGTTAGTTTGGCTTCATTTGACTTCAACACACAGAATGAAAAGTTGGTAATGTAACCTGCAATTTAATGTTTCAAACAGAGATGGCGACAGAGAGGTGAAAGTTAGGCATTGCAGTTTTAAAGTGTATGTGTTTAAAACAAGAATTCCTCTGAGTATTAAGCAACCGCAGCCGGTTTGCCTGCTGATGATGGCAAACAGTTGCTCAGTTCAGTTGGGAATTCTGTAGAATTCACGGAATGCTCCATTGTTTAAATGACCAGTGGCATTTGTGCGGGATGTGTAAACAGGCTCTCCGTGTGTTACGCATTCCATATCCTCATTGTTCCCAGAGGCAGTTCTTTAATTATCCAGTAACTGTATCTAATGATGAAATTGTTCTGATGTGAAACATGTTACATCTGCTCTTAGAACATAAACATTGAAAGGTGAATTTCACGCTAATAACTAGCTGACGGTTTTTATTCTTGCATCACAGTTTTTGATCTACTTCAGCACATTACTAGATTTAATCTTGTTTCATAGACATACAGAAAGTCAACTTGGCACTGGCTCAAAATGCATTAGTTCACTTGGAATGTCTAGGCATATACAAATAAGTTAATATAGGTACAAAAATACCAGAATCGGAATCCATTAGAGCAGAATACATTATATATTACATTATTGTATAAATCAATAAAGTGTATTTAAAAGCAACATCTGCCCAGCTAACAGTTTTAGGTTTTTAGTCCATTAGATAACAAACGTTAAAAATGTTAATTTGAATGTTACTGGAACACACAAAACGTCCAGTTTTCTAGATGTTTGATTAACGTTATTGCTTGATTATAAGAACATTAATCAAACTAATTCTGTAACATTTTAAAACATTCCATTAACAACTTAAGAACAACATTTCTGATAAATGTAGAATGTTAGAAAGATTCTACAATGATACAAGAACGTTTTTGATACTTCGAGAGAACTAGAGAATGTTAGACAATGTTCTGAAAACGTTCCGTTAGCTGAGTATCCGACATTTATACTTTGCAACCTAAATGCAACTTGGAGAACACAGTTACGGGAGAAAAGAGAGAGAAAAGAAAGGAAGGGCCAATTGGATAGAGGGAAATGCTGACAGGAAGTGAGTCATTGTGTCTCTTATAAACCTTATCTGACTGTTAACTGCAGAAAACAGACGAAAAGCCATTTTTAGGTCAAACTGGCCAGACGATGAAACATTTGTCACTCAGGGTCAGATGTTTTAGTCCTCAGTGTGTCACTGTTCGTTACCCTGGTAACTGTATGTGTGTAGGTTTATTGTTAGGCGTGAATATTAAGTGTTTAAACCGGGTGTCAGATGTTAACGGCTCTTTTGTGTCTGTCCAGGTTTCTCGGAGAGTGTCGAGTCGCTCTTCGAGATGTCCTTAATGCTCCAAACCTGGCGGCTACTTTCACCGTGTCACTGGTGGACACCAAAAGGAACAATATAGGGGTGTGTTTCTCTCTCTCTCTCTCTCTCTCTCTCTCTCTCATTTGCTGTCTTTATTTGCTGATCACATTTGCTTTCACATTGACTGATGAAGTCATGGAATTCAGTGCTGCTTATGTAAGAGAAACAGCAGAAGATAAAATTTACACACACTCACACAAACGCAAAGCTGTCTTCTCATGTCTCAGGCCTCTTTTCCTGTAAGTCCCATTTGGTAACTTGAGCTGGTCAGATCTGGACTCACGCAGAGCTCCAGTTGTCCCCCTGTAGACATGAAGAGAGAGCTAATGAAACAAGTGTTGAGATGTTGGGAGAAGTTTCCACCTCTTCCCTACTGCAAAGAATCTCCAAAATCAAGTCACATCACTCCTGCACCACATCTTATTTAAGGAAGAGTTGTAGAAGAAATACGACTAGGCTATTTCTTACTTAAAGAGAGTTATTTCCTGTCATTGTGTGTGTTTGCGTATGCGTGAAGGGTGACGTTGAGTGATGGAGAGGGAAAGGTGGAGTTAGTTTTCTTAGCTCCCGTGTGATCTTGAAATAGCTAAACTCGGAAATCGTTTCAGGAAAGTACATTATAATGTATCACCCTGACGCCGGTCTTATCTCAAAAACAACTTGAATGAGAAGCCTGTGTTTCCCAGCCCAAAAGGATAGTTGAAAAATAAAAATTGTGCTCACCCTCACATCATTTTAAACCTGTATGACTTTGTTGATTCTGAGAAACAAAAAATGATGATATTTTGAAGTAACTAAACAACAGTGGCCCTCTTTGACTTCCATGTATGAACACAAAACCACTGAGACATTTCTCAAAATATCTTCTTTTGTGTTCCACAAAAGAAAAACATCATGTAGGTTTGCAATGACATGAGTGTGAGTAAATGGGTGGATCTTTTTAAATCTTTATTTAAAATTTTATTTCTTACAAACTTTAACCATTTTAAATGTTTAGATTCTAAATAAATGTAGTGATAAGAAAATAGTTTTGATTGTGTCTGATCCAATCAGCTTTTAGGGTTGGAACTACTGTTGCATCACAGCACATCTTATCCCCCTTTTCAGTCTTTGTGCTCTGTGTTCTCTCTGCCAGGCCACAGTAACCCTGCAGGTTTCCTACATCCCTCCTCCGGGAATGGCTCCTGTATTCCTGCCTCCTCCACAGCCAGAGGCCCAGCACACGCCTGTAGAGCTGGACACAGTTACAGGTCACTTTATGAACACAACACTCATGTACTGTGTGACCCTGTTAACTAGAGTTAGAAGACCTAGATTTGATTGAATCAATTTCTGTCTGTCATTCTTTGTTAAGATTTCTGTTTTGTGATGTTTTTGACCTGTATTTATGTGTAGTTTTCTCATTGGACACTCTGGGTGAGGAGGACACTGAGAGTATGCTCATGATGGAGGCTGTTGAGGAACCTGAGCCTGTTCCAGGACCCCAGGGCCAGGACATCGGGGCCCCCACAGCACCACCCAAAAAAGCCCCACCCAACTTTAACCACAGCCTTAAGAAAAAGAAACGGCAGAGCAACAAAACCCCACTTTCCAACAAGCCGCAGGACCTTCAGGTGCGTGAGAGAGGTTGTTGTGGTGTATAACAGTTTGTGTAGTCAATCCACACTGTGCTTTGTCATACTGTCTTCTGCAAATAAGCAAGAAAACAGTGCCATCTGGTGGCAGCACAAAGCTGTGGATACTAATCAGCAAAACATTTAATTAGTCTATAAGTTTTAATATTGGCTTGAGGCAAGAGACTCCATCTTCTTGTTCATAAAGCAAACATCTGAGCATTGGGAATTAAAATAAATCCAATAATACATTTGGGTTTTTAACAAAAGCTGCAGTCTGTAACTTTTGCTCTCCACTGCCATCTCTGTGTAAAACATAAAATTGCAGGTTACTTTAAAACTATAAAAAATACAGTTGAATGTATTTTAATTGTAGATACGACTGCGCATCATTGAGGGAAGACAGCTGCCTGGTGTCAACATTAAACCTGTCGTCAAGGTTACGGTTGGAGGCCAGACAAAGAGAACACGCATCAAGAAGGGCAATAATCCGGTTTTTGATGAGGTAATTTGTTTTCAGTGATGTCATTGGTCGATGAACACATTGCATATTTACAATGACTGTGTGCACATACTTCAAGTTCATAATAATTTATGCGTTTTCAGACGTTCTATCTGAACTTCTTTGAGAAACCTTCAGATCTTTTTGATGAACCTATATTTATAACAGTAAGTTACATAATTCTCATGATTATCCTTGTTATTACTGTAATGCTTGTTTTTGTCATTTAAATATGTTTCATGTAAGTGAAAACCGCAGTAATTCTGTCTGTGTTTTAAGGTATTTGACTCCAGGTCTCTTCGCAAAGACTCTGTCATCGGTGAATTCAAGGTAGACCTGCTCTGTTTTCTCAGATTTACTCTCCTGTGTCTGTTTTATCTCTTTTTTCATTGAATGGTTTCTTCTTAATTTCAGTGTGTTCCAGGATTTCTTTGTTTTTGTTGTATTTACTGGTCAGACACGTGTTTATGAAAATCTTTTTATTTTAACGGCACATGTCTCTGTTGTTTTTAATAGTTGTAATTCTGTTTGTGTGTCTCTCAGCTGGATGTTGGCATGGTGTACAATGAACACAGTGAGTGCCACACAAATCTCAGTGACTCCTTTATAAAGGTTGATTTTGTGAAATGTCTGACTTATTTGTCATGTCATATTAATGTCAATTTTTGGATTCGAAGACGGCAGTCTCTGCTAAATTCATATAAAGAAATCAGTCTTTTATAATGTTATTTTTTAATATGTTTTGTTCTGTTGAACAGGACATGCTATTCTGAGGAAGTGGTTGTTGCTGGCAGACCCTGATGATCTGTCTGCAGGGGCCAGAGGTTACCTGAAGGCCAGCATGTGTGTGCTGGC
>JAZGTK010003293.1:0-27928 GCA_036877625.1 Ambastaia sidthimunki | reverse complement strand
AAAACTATTTACTATATTTTTATTGCATTTTTACAAATAAGGATGTCCCCAAAAGGAGGTTTTGCTGACTGAATTGCAAAAGGTATATGTGGTATAAAGAAATGCTGAAGTTTTATTACTGTTATTTTTTGTTTCATGAATGATTTTATTAACATTTTAAAATCAAAAGACTCAAAATAGTAATGTCCACACATCAGTTAAATTTAATATTAATGTTCCAATGTTCCTGATGACCATGAAACACAAACAGATATATCATGTTGTTTACCCTGCACATGCTGTGCATCAGAACTCTGCTGTTATAACCAACAAAGATGTCTACCGTGAAAGAGATCGTGTGCAACACAGTACTCAGAATGGACTATATATTTCTGCTTTGTGTTCAGTTTTTTAAAATGGCACCACAGATACATTGTGGTATAAATAGTATTGCAAGATCTTTGCCAATTCAATTATTACTTTTTAATATGGTAAGAAACCATGACGTGAGGTTACCACAATGATAACACCATCACATGGGCCATGTGTTCCGCCCGTCTAGTTTTCTATCCTTCATCTAGGGTGTGTTGTCTACAGACTTGCATGAAGCTGGCAGAACATCTCCATTTTGAACATGATGTCTTGGAAAGGGCAGCATTGGTGTGGTCCGACTTTGTTTCTTGGAATTTAGGAGTCATTCCTGGAATTCAATGTTTCTCCTGTAAGCCTGTAATAATTACATGTACAATGAGATGTACAATGAGGTGTAAACATTTGTCTACGTTTTAACAAATCAATGTTGACCATGAAATTTGACCATCCTGATGTTACTTTTCAGTAGTTGAAAGCTCAAGTTTAAAGTTTGAAGTTTGTCATTTCAGCACAACTCGCTTCACCAAATGGAACTGCAAAAAGTAATTCATGAATAGCCCCCATTTGCTATTGGTTAAAACAGTCCTCCTCTAAAAAACGAAACGTGACATAACATATCCACTGACTGTCTCCATATAGCTTAAATGCAGCATTGTCCAGAAAAGGGAATATACATTACAAAAAGTTTTTAGACATATTCAAGTCACTTAAATATTAGATGCCATCTTCAAACAAAAGAAAAGTGTGCTTGTGATATAGTTATATAATGTAAAAATATATATATTTTTTTATTGTGGCTTAAGCGTCTCACTTTTTGGAGCCACTGTAATTAAAACTAACATTTGTCTAGCTACAGATTTCTGCTTTTAATATAATTTCACAAAACCCACTTTGGAAAGAATAAAATATTAAAGTTGTTGTTGTTGCAAGTAAATGCAAAACTTACATTACATGTATTAGTACATATTAAAATTAGAGCATATCTTATTACTCATCTGGCAAATACATTGAGTTGTGCTTAGACTATGGGTGGAATCAAAATTGCAGTCCCTTGATGTTTCATATTCTCTGACATAATGTTACAAAACCTTTTATTTCAACATGTGGTGCTGGGAAAAACAGACGGGGTGTCAGGAGGTTGTACAGAACAGACCCCAAAATCTGGTTTAAATAGTCTTCAATTAGATAAACCATCCCCACCCACAGAGCACTGCTTTCCAAACAAACCTCTTGGGCCTTTCTGACTACGCCAAAGGCTAAAAGTATGGTTTCAATCCCATTTAACAATGGCTTTATCAACACTATCATGCCAATAATTTAACGCCGCCTTGTTTTCAACAACCTTCTTTCCTCTAAACTTGTTAATTTGGACAGCTGCACAACCTGTAAACAATTACAAGTCAAACCCTTTCTTATATCTCAAACTCTAGCTTCATATTTGTACTAATGCTCTACAATATAGACAGCCTAACTACAGAAAGAGCACTTTGATGCACTTTATTTTTGACAGGACATGGTTGCATTTGTAACAACAGCCGTGAAAACAAGAAAGACACAAGTTATGTTTGGTAGCTGTTTTGGGCTGAGTTATCTAAGGTAAAATATGAATGCCATTGTTCAGACCTGTCAGGGGGTTATGTAATACGACTTGGCCTAGATTGAAACTCCCAGGAGTCTGTATTTTTCCACTGCTCTTATGCACCCAGATAAACCTGTTGAGTTCTAAAGTTAGGTGAGCTTTTTGCCTGTAGGAATTATGATCTTCAAAGCAAAAGGCTGACACAATAAAGTTGATGATACAGTATGAGTTATTACAGGCTTACACAAGTCACATGGAATTGATTTTAAGTATCTCTCAATCTGCTCCACATCAACATATTATGATGGATTGGCCCTCCAGCAGAAAACTAATTAGTATGTTGGAATAGGGAAGAATTGAGTAGTAGGAAATCAGGCAATGCAAACGGGTAAATGAGAACGACCAAGCAAAAAAGTAGTGCAGATTTTTCACCTCGTTATAAATCACATTTGAAGACCTATACTTTAGGGGTCATCCATCATTCCCTTTAAGGACGTTTGCTCTTTGTAAGGCATTGAGGTTGGGGGTCAGAGGGTGAGTAATGCAGATCTTTTCCTCCCTTCAGGGAGATTGCAGACATCCCTGGAGAAACCAGAGAGAGTGAAAGGGGTGAGAAACATTGAGGAACCTCTTTTGTTCCATCCCTGACCTTCTTGTCTCCGATCTCCTGGTATTGACCATGCTGAGAGTGCTTACGTGTATTCAGACACACTACACTCATTTGTCTTGCATTGAATGACGGGTCACTTACTCACCATGGCTTTTAATCCAGACACACTGTATGGTCACAGCTGTTTTTTTCATGATGAAGAAGCTTCATGTCACCTCCTACCTGGTTCCTCACCATCATTTGTCATCTGCCAATATTTTTAATCAGTGTGTGTTCATAAACAAGGTCTCTGATGTTCACCTTGGATGGTGGTGATGGGATCTCACATTTTGATGGCCAGATCTTAAAAATGTAATGGCGTATAGAATGTGAAGCTACTGATGATTAAACATTTCCAAAATGTGAATTTTCGTATTTAGTTCAAAGTAATAATAATATTTTCCAGTGCAGGATTTTAAGGACATTTTTGTTAGCTTTTGTTAGATAGTACAGAAAAGAGATAACAGAAAGTAATACAGGGTGAGAACAAGGGGAACAAGAGCCTGGAAAGAACTCAAATTCAGGTTGCCTGAAGCACTATTGCACAATCTGGCAACGCACAGTAAACGCGACTGTTGCTGCTGACAATTTATGTATTCTTGATGCACTAAACTATTTTGGTAAGGTGTTAAATGGCCACATAATGTTCAGTGTAAAATCTAGATCATGAAGCAGAACCATTTTGGAACCGCTATTCCAAACTATGTGTTGCACAAATTAAAGCAAGCCTACACACTTTATAAGCAACCAAATACATACCAATGTGCAAATTCTATAATCTTAATACTTGAAGATCACTGGTATTTCAGACTGTGATGTATAATGATTAGCTAAGCAGGGCATTTCCCTTGCTGATAGGGTCACCACTCTGATCAAAACCTTCTTGTAGAGCACAGACTCAGTCAGCAGGTCTACAGACATTCTGCATAATCAGCATTTCAAAGCAGCCCTGTCAGTATCTTTCCAAAGCTGAACTGCATGGTTTTCATTTGTCTGGACCACACAGGTTTAACATGAAGAGGGTCTGTAGATGACATCACTCTTGCCTGGGGCTTCTCACTACAGTAGGTTCTATCTGAGGTGGTGAAGGACTGAACGAACAAGAAATATAACCTCAAGACTTCCTAGCAGGGGGATGAGTGTCAGTAAATGCCACAATAAAACCGGTTCCTGGGAACCCTGAGTTATGTGGAGGCTCCTGTATGCTTATATAGAATGAAAATGTTCCACTAAGAATTTTTAGCCTTTTACAGCTCAGCTGCCAAGCTTTTTCAGGCCATCCGTGGAGCTATTCCACAAGAAATTGCACTGGATGTATAATTTAGTTGGTCTCTGTAACGTGGACCTGAGAGAACATCATAAAAGCATTTCATGAAAGCAACTCATTGTGATCCATTGTTCTCCACTGTATTCAGCGCCATATGTAAAACAACCCCGTCCTTTCACTGATTTATTTTTATATGCCCTCAATATCAATAAATGTTTAATGGAAAACTGTACAGTCACACTACAGTGAGTTTTAGTAAAGGAAGTCTTTAGGATATAATTAAAATAGTAGATCACTGGAGCGTGGGAGAAAAGTAATGTCATATTTATATACATATAGTAATTAAATTTATAAGTGAATAGAAAAGGTATAATTTACTTATGGGCAGAAAGATAAGAAATGGTTCAGTGAAATTATTGTTTTGACAAGGTTTTTTTTTTATTAATCCCTGAGTTTTGGTTTTACACCTAATCCATCCCTTTTGATTGGTAATCAGTATTAAAGCTAAAGTGCACAATACGTGTGACACTGGCATCACAAAGCGGAATTGCACAATTATATTTCACCAAACGGAATTGCCCGTCTGACATTGGCATTTCTACACAGTCAGGTCATGACACTGAAACAAATAAAACAATTGTTTGATACATCACAGTATACAGTTTTTAGGGGAACTAACTCACAAATGGTTTGTAGATGACTCTACTACATATTAAGCTGTAACAGAAGAAAATATTTTAATAAATATGTGCATTTTCTGGGATTCAAATTTATAACAAATCTATAACAAATACAATATAACAATATAATATAAACACAATATAATATTAAACTCCCCACATCACTTTGAAATGGGCATTAAATATAAACTACTTTATTTTTTGCATTAAAAATTTTAAATTAGTTCAATTTTTATCACAATTTCAGTAAAAAACTGTTCTCATTAAGACTGTATTTCCCTGGCAGATGTGTAGATGAAGATGTTTGGATCTCCTGGAAAAGGCTGCACTCCACAGGCATTGTTAAAAAGATGACTTTTAAATTATAGATGTCTCTGGTTGTATAGACTTCAGTTTATATCGTCACATCAAGGCATATGTGTGAAAGAAAGATAAAAGCGAATTTTACCACACATGCATGTTCCCGGGTTCATTGACTTTGGGTTGTCATTTGATCTGAGGAAAAGAGATGGTTTTGACATTTGCTGATGATCAAAGCATTGGTGGTGAATTGTTTTGCCTTGTTCTCTGTTTGGCATCCCCATCTAAACAGGTATTTCACACTGTATCTGCTAGTGTCATTTGTGAAGGTTAAATTATTTCTCAGTACACAAGATTCTTTGTAAGATTTTCTGCATTTGTGCATTTCATTTTAACATCTTCATCATGTGGACACTTGTCATCTCTTAGAGCTTTGTTCTTAATTTTTAACTCAAAATAACATTGAAATTACTAGTCGCTGACTACAGTGTTTACACTTTTGACAGAAATGAACCCCTTAGGATGTGAACCCACTGTAGGATGAAATATTTTACTTTTATTGGTTCCCCCCCTATATATCTAATGGACCAATAGGTTGCATGACATATGTCAAGTGTTAGCTCCTCAGAAGATCTTCAACATCTGAACATTTTGACCAGCTTATGAATATTCAGATAAGCTAATCGAAATTCTCGATTGTCATGCCATGATAAAGCTGCACTGATGACAGATAAGCACATTTATTTCTCATAAGTCTGTTTCTGTCCGAATCACGCAGACCAAGTTTGGCACGCCACACCATATTCATTTGATATACGACCAAACTTGGTATTTACCATCCAAATTGCTTCTCCACCATGTTAAGACGATGGCAGTGATTAATCAGTTAAAGAACTGAATCCTCCTGTTTCAGTATGGCTCCACATTTTCAGCAACCCATCTAACACTTAAAGGCAACATTTGTATTCCCCATGAGCAGTTCCCCCGCCTATTTGACGATATTACCTCCAGGAGCGAATCCGCCCGCCCGGCCGGCCGCAGTGTGTGGGCTCCAGTTTTACTATCATCTATTTCTCTCCCTATCTTCTCATCGTTAGGCAATTTAATAAATGTGGTGTGAGCACACTAATGTTCGATCATACATCAGAGGCAGCTGACCCTAGGTCAGCATGCCGGACGGCGTCTAGATTATCCTTTCCTTCTCCTGCATCTCTTTATTCCTACTGCATGCGCAAATTTTTATAGCCCATCTTCTATTTGCTCATGGGCTTTCAAATTTTGAACAAAAAGTGCTCCAAACATAAAGGTCATCTGGCAGAAAATTCATCGGGTTTCTTCCAAAAACTCAACAGTAATTTTTAGTACTATTAAGCCAGGCGTGTGTTTCAACTTGAAGATAAAAGTTTTTTTTTTTTTTATATTCTTTATTATTCCTTTTGTTTAAGGATATAAATGTATGAGTATGAGTTGTCTGTATGAGTGTGTCCAGACAACAATACGGCAAACATAAATAATAAGAAAACTTAAAGAAAACGTGAAAACAAAATATAATTCTGGTATTATTTACTTACTCCAAACCTGTTTGGAAAGGGAGACATTTGAGGAAAATTGGGGGGCTGTCAAACTTTATCACTCCAATTGTGTGAAAATGATGTATTTATACGAGGAACAGATCAAAAGCATTATTCACTGAAAATCCTCATCCGCTATTGCTTTCAAATCAAATATGACACCTTCTTGGGCATCACAGCAGGCATAATGACATTTAGTCAAAAGGCACAGGAAAGCCAATGACGTTTCGTGGTATTGACATTCCACACGATGTGACACATCTGATGTGCCATATTTGATCTGGAAGCTCTGGGAGGGCAATATTATCAGTGAATAACATACATTTTGGCAAAGCTATTATATAGTTTGTACACACCCTAAAAATTGACTTAATAATGGCAAAATGAGTAGGATTATGGTACAGAACATATCTTAATATAATAATAGATTCCACTGTGATATATAGGGTATGAATTCATATATAGGGTCTATTTGAAATAAAATACCTGTGGGACGTTTTAGTGCTATACTCCGTCTAAGAAAAAAAAATAACATTTTTGCTCATTCGTTTATATTTGTATGTAGATGGTAGTAACTGATAGAGTTCACGTCATCTCAAAAGGTTAAGACGCTGAGCAGTTACAAAACCTAAAATTTACATTTTTCAAAATACACTTTTGCTATTTGTTACACTCATGCCAGGGACAAAGCACACACATACACACATGCAAACAGTGATTTAATGACAACTATTGAGGTATTTTGCCTCTTGGTTGGACGTGTCTTAAACAGAAAGTCTCACTGTCTTTTGATGTCAGATAGTGTGTCTACATCCGTGTGTGTGTCTGTGTATGTGTGTGTCATGATTGTCTAAGGACTGGAACAAGGAAACCAAATCAAAGAGACACGGTCTGTTACATCGCAGAGTACAAGTACCCACATTATGGGCTGAGCTTAAATGTGTCCGACACAGAGCATCCGATGAAAGGCACCACTATTTCTAAGAAACAGAGGAAAAAAACAGCAGCACTGAGAAGAAAATGACAAGCTGCTCAGAAAAGCTGTTCAGAGAGCACAAAGCCATCTCAGTGTCTGGTACATCTCCCAGTCAACAGCAGGAGAGAGAGAGAGAGAGAGAGATAGAAAGATTGAGAGAGAGAGAGAGACGAGTTGGTTTTGATATATGGATCTATTTGCTGATAAAGTTTACAACAGGGCATATTTCACAGATGAATCTCTGTTGTGATTGGTGGAATGAATGTGGTCCCACTTTTCACAGACTTTATAACAAACAAATATAAGGAAAATAAATACTATCCCAGCAATAAATAATATCCTTTGATTCATTTAACAGAACAACCAAAAACAGTTGAGTGAATCAAGTGAATATGTTCAACAAATCCAAAATTCATTATAAATCTTTGGTCACAAATTATGTGATACTTTTTTTTATCTAAGATTATCCACTTTTTTAAATCTAAGATACACATAAATATAAACATAACGTAAACATGCTACATTTTCTAAATTATTAAATGTCAGATAAATCAAGCTCAAATTTATAATGACTTCAGGAATCAGGACTGAAGTGCATGTGTGTTTTAGTGTGTTAATTTTAGTGCTTAGACTTACTCCTTTTGTACCCAAATGTGACCCTCCAATGTCAATGGGAAAAGCCCTTTAATAATTCACTTTCTGGACAAATTTGTAATCAGGCTCTGTTCAAAAACACAAACACAGTTTTAGCCAAGTAGGCCCTGAGTGTTGACGTCATGTTCATTATTCATCCACACTTGGAGAGATTTCTGGAAAGTCTGCTCCCCTTTTTCCAGACCTGAAATCACATGCTTATGAGCAAACAGCTGCTTTTTCTTACATCTCTGGCAGAAACTCTGACAAGTTTTCATATTTGTGCAGTTATGACGGAAAATTCAAGATTAATACATAAACTTTTCTCGCCAAGCACCAAATGTGAATAAAAATTGGTGTTGGCAAGTAGGAATTGCATAACTTTATTAGGAACTGCAACATTACTCATGGTTTAAATAGAATACTGGAAGTCTGACCGTTGGTGATGTTGTGACAGAGATGATTCAAATCTGGACATCTGTTCTGAGTTGCACCTGCACTTTATCTCAGTGTATTGAAGATACATAATATTTTGTGTGTTAAACCACAAAAACCACAATGTATATTGGTATGTTTTTTTTTAATAAGATTTAAAAAGAGGAGACTACTGTATTTGATTCTGTGACAGATCTGTGCTCTTAATCAAGTAATGTAAGAATAAACTGCAAAATAATTCCATTGTCGTAGGCACAAAAATATATTTTAATAAAAAGTAATGTAGAATTAATATTAGTGGTTGTAAATGTACTCAGTTCACCTGCAACTGGCAGGTGTGGCAAACTGGCAGGTGTGGCAAAGACCTTTTCCCTTTGATCCACATCGGTGGGAATATAACCATAACATTTATACAGCACATCAGCCTAAATTGTAAAAGCACGGGGGTGTGTGTGTTTTTTAATATTCTCATCATGATCTAACATGTACTTTTTACACCCTGCACGAAAAGTTGCCAAACTAGCATGTTGTAAATTCCTGTGTGGCACGTTAAGTTACAGGCTCGATTCTGCACGTAGCAAATTTCTCTCACATCATCACAGTTTGAGTTCTGCTTAATTCTTGATATCGTCTTCTTCCTCAATCCCTCGCCAGCTAATCTTAGATTAGTCCTTTGTAAATATACCCGAATCCACCTTGGCTTGGGTGATTTATGGTTGTTATTACCTGTTTTATCCTATGTGTGCTCAAGCTCAGTGCTTGCAATAGCTGTTAATTGCTTAATACTGCAGATAAGACAGTGGGCGTGATCTGAGTCGCCAATCGTGCCGAAGTGAAGACATTTTAGCTGTGCTTGCTTAGGCAAGCCTTGCTATTGCTTATAGCAATATTAAGCACAATAATTAAAGTGTGTTATGTAACTCACCTCACATAATTTCGAGTGGCACCTCAAATCATATGTGGATGATTGAGGAGAGGTGTGCTATGGATTTCAAACTGGTGGACAATACAGATTGGAACCCAAGCCGTATCTGGGGATGAAAACAGAAACTTTGGGGTGGGCTCCTTTGACTGGAGCCAGAAAAACATAAACAACTTAGCGAATACTCAGAACACCCTAGCAACTGCACATCAATTTGCTAAGAATTGCTCAGAACACCTCAGCTACCACATAGCAACACTCTGGCAACTGTCCAGAACACCATTATGCTAAAAACATCATTGCACAAACACCCTAGCATTGTGGCGCCGGTTTTTGCATGGACTGGCACCAATAAAGTCTTAAAAAATAAACATGTACTCTAAAAAGTCTAGTTTAGGAATGTGGCCTCTGATGTGCTCATACATTGTTGCATTAGCGCTGAAAGCTATCAGTGCTCCTATTGTTATGTTTCTTTTTTGTAATCATTTGTCTTTTCCAATTAACAGTCAGTTGAAAGGCTGTGAAACACGAATCAGGATTTATAACATCTCTCTTATCCCCCGCCCTCCCCCACATCATGAATTATGGAACTTCATAGTGTTCCTTGATGTGACTGGAGGATGGGTGATAGTAAATTAAACACAATGTTCCAGCCAGTGTTTCTGAAAGACAGAGAGAAAAAGAGAGTCTTTATAGGGCCCCAACAATGAAACCAAATAAATAAACTGATAAATAATCAAGAACCATTTAAGGCCTCTCACCTTGACCATGACATGACCTTTCTTTAGTGTTTGCCCTGTATCCAGCAACAACCGAAGTAGTTTGAGTGCCAGACAGCACGTCCACAGACCGCCCACAGTCTGGTCACTGTCTGATGCATACAGCACACAAAATTGAAATCAGATTGCCTGACTACAAAGCAACTTCAGCAAACCTTTATCAGCCTGCCTGATAGAAAATCAAGGTACCGGGTTGATATATATATTTGAAAGATGCTTAGGAGAAAATCCAGGTATTGTTCGCTGTTTTTTCTCCATACTGTCTGCAATGCTTAGCACCTGACTCATTAAAGGAATCAGGTAACAGTGCAAGCATGCCCATAAACTTAGTAGAAAGTAAAACAAGGTTCAATAGCACAATTGCATATTGCACTTTGTATTTCACCTGTGGAATAATCAGTAATTACTACTTCAGAATGACAGAAATACCAATAACATCTACACACATTTTTTTTACTAACTGTTTCTGTGTTTTATATATTGACATGTCACATTTTTATTTTTTTTTGTTTGCTTCCAAAGCAGTATATTATTATCTATTTTTCCGCCCCACGTGTCATGTAAAAGAGACTGTATAATTGGCCGCTTTACATGTCAATCATACAGTCTCTTCCTGGCAATGTGGGTTGTTCATGGTTATAATTAGCTCTACCACTAGACTGCCAGTAACCTACCAGTAAGACTACCTTACATTACTCTTACCTTTAAACCATACATTTTCTTAAATCTCTTAATCAGTTTCTTCAGTGACCTTTTTTGTACCACTTCCCTTTCAAAAATGTCCTTCCAAAAAATTAGTTAGTTTTATTGAATTTTGCCTAGGTTATGTTTCATTCATGTGATGTGCCCACATGCCTAATGGACATTACGATATACTTTAAGCCTAAAGGAGACATAAGGAATAGAGTGAAGAATTTTTGCTCTGTGATTTATATGCATATGGCGGGAAAGTGGCAGTCTGGGATAACATGCCTGATTATAAATGACAGAAAGACACAGACTACCATCTGCCAGCCTTCCAGACATTAGTCTGAAAAATGAAACAGGACCAAAGGTTTTTATTTCAGCACATACATGTTTTTTTATAGAATGCATTAGCGGATGGTGTGACAAAATGCGGCACTTTAATTGCCTCTCTGCACAGTTGGGTGGTCGGTGCACATTCCCTGTCCGCTTTTGATTGACCAGCTTTAAAACAGTCAAGGTGTGGGTGAACAAGCGTCTGAAGCCAAAAATGGAGGTGGCTTAAGGACTCAGAGCTGCCAAAAGTGTAACAGGAATAGCTGGTAGCACAGTTAAGTATTACAGCTCTAAAATGTTTCATGCTGTTTTTACTTGGACTCCAGCCCTGAGCTAAGAGAACATTGATCAAAGTGTGCTTGCATGGTGGCTCAACCCACTGAGAGGCCTTTTGGTTGCTTGTGTGACATTTAAAGGAATAGTTCACCTAAACAAAATGTCACTCCATCCCCATATTATTTCTTGTGAAAGAAAAGAGGAAATGTTAAAGAGATCAAGTGAACCCACGTGAGATGTGAGAACAGCTCCAGAGGGGAACGTTATCAGTAAACAAATACTTGTTTGTTTTTGACTCATTTCTCATTGAGTCATATGGCTTCAGAAAACTTGTGATACACAGCATGAGCCATATGGGCTACTTTTATGAGACTTTAATTTAAAGCTTGACAATGTAAATCCCAGTTTGTGTTTTTGGGTGAACTATTCCTTTAAGAAAACAGTGTTACCATGTCAATAAAGATGATACATGCATGTATACTAGTTTTACATTGTTTTGAACAATTAGTATCATAACATGAACACCTCCCTTTCCACTTTCTCATTCACTGTCAATAAATGGAGCTTGACAGACAATAGCATATATCTTGGTTTGGTTCCAATGTTGTTAAAAGAACTATACAGCATATGCCAATACAAACATTTTGAAAAAACGGACGTACCAAATGTAATTTGTCAGAATGATTATAAAAGTGATGATGGTGCACATGAGCTTGTAATGAAGTGCACTGAGAGGATGAGGTGAGCTGATTTTGCTGACTTTGCATGTCTTTATCAATGTTCCCATCAACGTTCATGATGGCTGAATGCAGGCAATGCACTAGTTTCAGCAGGATGTTGGCTGGTAGTCTCCTGGGCCAAGACTGGATCATCTCCAATGTGAAATATAATATTGCTTCTATATACACTTGCTTGTTAAGATTGCAGAACTAGCATGCTAACATATGTACTATTGCTAATGCTTTATTCTATTTAGCTTGGAAAATCTGAACTTACAGTTTATTTATTGGCAAAGTTCAACAGAAAGAAAACAACTTATAGGATTTATAACTTTGAAAATAAAAGCTTTTAAGTGGAAAGATTGCATTATAGTTTTTCTCGATTGCTTTCATGCAATTCTCAGAACAGAACTGCATTTCTCAAAACTATTTGTTCAACCACCATATCCTTATGTCACACACATGTCAGCAATTTCTCCTTGTTTTTAACAAATTGCAATTGCTTTTGGACAAACATGCAAATGTTTATACATTTGCTGGCTGTTTCAAACTGTTCCTGTTGCCTATGGACAAGCATGCAAATGACTTGTACTGGTTCTCCATTGAATTGTCATAGCTCCCAAAACAAATAGTCGTTACTTCAGGTTGGAAGTCTATACTAGCAAAAAACGTGTTTTTAGAATGTCACGCCTATGTCTATACAGATTTCTACACATTTTGAGTAGATGTTTAGAAAATGTGTCCAGAATTGAGGAATTTGTCTCCGGTGAGTTTTCACTTGAAGTGAAGTGAACATGTAAAACACTAGAGCAACCAATGAGCAAACAATTCTGTGAAATAGCTCAGAGGTCCATCTCATGAACCCTGATTTGACAGGTATATATGGACTTAGCACAACAGCACTTTTTGACAATGGAAAATGAAGTAAGAACAAGAGTAAGAATGCGTGGTGGAAGGGTGCAGAGGCACAACAGACAGGATCGACATGATGCGTAGAAAGACTGACGCCCAATTTCCCACAGGCCTACTGTGGTATATGTATACTTTTGCCCACATTGTTTTCATTTCTAAATAGGCCTATTTAGAAATGAAAACAATGTGGGCAAAAGTATGCTTTCCTTTGTTCTGTAGTGCTGTATATGTAAATATGTTACTGTGTATTCTGTATGTCAGTGCCAGTACCAACAGTATTCACATTTAAATGTGAATCCAGTCTGATATTTTGTTTTGATTCTCCCACATACTGTAATGTGACACTTGGTGACCATAATCTGCAACACAGAAAAGTGCATGCTCAGGCATTCTCAGACATTGTCATTAAAACCTTAGCCACAGTTTACATATGAACGTACTTTGTGTACAATGTTCTACTGACAACATGACTAATAATTTTGCCTGTCACGTTCATAGTCGATGACACAAGGACATGACTTTCTGCTGGCATTGACATAATGATTGACGAATAAACATGCTTTTGCACAACAGGCAAAGCATTTTGGGCAAGTGACGCACATTTGCTGGGTCATCCATTATCTTGTGCAGCTTGTACATTTTGTTTTGAGAAATGCACTTACAGTTTTGCACACTGCAATTCTGATCTGAGAATTGCATGAAAGCAATCGAGAAAAACTGTAATGAGTCGCAGTAACTACATTATATGATTGTAAAACATGTTGAGCTAAACAGCTGTGTAAACACTGTAAATTATTCTCACCTGCAAAACAAATGCTAGCATTCTGTGTCAACTTCTAAACATCAGTCAATGATTGGAAGTTGGCGATATTAAAAGTTGCTGTTCCAGTCATTTTGCTAGCTTCTGACTTAGACCTCTCCTATATGTCCTCACTAAACCCCATGACAGCTAACTAGAAAGTCCAAAAGTCTTGACAGGCAGTGAGCCTTTCCGATAGGCTAAGTTTTCTGATTAGTTAAAAAAGAGCTTGTTGTTCCCTTGACACTTGACAGTTTACAGGAGCCTGAGGCTGTCACAGAGATGTGTGATTTCTCAGAACACCTATTTTTAGTGATATCTGTCAAGTAATCGTGATACCTAACTTCTAGTATGAAATAAAATGCTTACATCGTTTTTAAATATCTCATGTCTAACTTGAATGAAACACATAAACTTACCTACATCTCACTTTAAAGGTTAAGTTTGCATTCCACTCAAAACCCACTGAATCAAAATTTTTCAGTGACCCACTAATGTCAATTTTCTAAAGAACTTGTGCTTTGTTGAGGTCTAACTTCATAAGTCGTGATATATGTATATTTTTGTCCATTTCCACTGATTAAAGGGTTGTTAATGATGTTGAAGAGGTCCACTTTGAAAGCTGACCCTGAGACATGCTCTCTGCTTTCATCTTGTCCTCCTGTGCCCCAATTCTTCATCTGTTCTCCTGAGCCGTGTCTATGAATGTAATAACAGCACTCCTAACAATACAACCAGAGTTTTTTTAAGTGGACCAGATAGTCTGTGATCCATATACATTGTCTTTCTGTCAAAAGAGAGAAGAGAATAGCTGGTGATTCGTGACAATTTTAAAGGCTCCACTGCCAGGGGCCTGTTTTGAGGGGAAACGGCGCCGCATTTTGACGGCTCTCAAATAGCTGAATGTGTCTGAGATGAATTGTGAGATTTGCATGAATATTCCTGCTTTATTGCCAGAGAGCTGTATAAGAGGTAATTGCATTATGAATCCTCGGAAGAATGATTGTGAGTGATAGCGTTCTATAACCTCCATACATATATGCATATTGAGGTGGTGCTGAATAGTGGCAATCAAAATAGACTTGCTCTAAGATAGGGCTTTAAAAGCATATTGAAGCGTTACATTCATTTTTATGCGACACAGACAAACTGATCCACTAAAGGCAGTCTATGATCCATCGTTTGGCTAAAATCCAATGGTCAAATAAGTGCTCATTAAATCTTCTCTATCAAAAGGGAGAAATGCATTTTTTGTCAGTCTTTTTTTAACTGCAGGGCCTTTATTATGAATGATAACTTGGTTTTGCAATTACACAACCACATAACAAGCATAGCGAGAAGTTAATTTAACTCATCCCGTGCATCCCAATGAGCAATACGTGAATCTTTTCACTTGAGAGGAACCTGAGAGGAACTTGCTGTTTGCTCATTGTTGATTCAACAATAGATTCCAGTTCATCTACTTCCTCTATTCTATTCAATTGATGGAAAAATCAGAGCAACCAGAGACAGGGTTACAATCGCAATTACTGACTTTTCATTCTATACACCGTAATGATTATTCTCAAAGCGTTCCACTCTGTGGTTTGAACTTCAGGAATTGAATGTGCCTCAATCTGACAACGCTTCACTTGGAAAATGAGCCACTTTTTGGGTTTAATGGAAAGGTGGTGCACTTGCTTGTTATCTGAAGGATCGATACGGCCCATCCCACTTGGAGGAAGACTGGCTTGTAATGAGGAGCTCTGTAGGAACAGCTGCCTCCATCTGTAATATATGCCGTCAATAAGACGCAAGCAGATCGAGTAGGGAGTAGCAGTGAAGCCATGTTAAATAATGAGCTGGAACCATGTTTTCCTGACCCATATACTGTTTACCTCATTCTGTCTGCCTAGTTTATTCTCTGTCTGTGATTCCCATCCTTGTTGATAAAGGGCTAAGTTAAAAAAAAGCCTAATCCACTTTTGTAGGCAGAGGAACATTACGCTGCCCCGTTTATCAAATCCAAACTCGATTTTTGCAAAGGTTAATGGCCAGGCTTGTAAGAAAAAATTGTGCAAAGGCAAATGTTTTAAGTGAAGCCCTTTGCTATTCCAAACAAAGGATTACATTTGGACACTGTATTTCAAAAGCATTGGAATGACCTTTGTAAGACTCTGGCCTGATTAAAAAGGTAAGGAGATGGTCAGGCATTGCTATCCAGCCTAAAGGGAAAGCCTGCTTTTCCTCGGTCATTACCATAAAAAAGTTTTTCTGAACTCAGAAGATTCGATGAATGGCGTTAGTGCAGCAAACAGCAAAACAAGGCTACTGCAAGAGAACGTTGTTTTATCTCATGGCCTTTTCTAAAGAAGGTCATACGACAGAGGCTTGTGTAGACAATGGAATGGGAAAGTGCAGTAATCTTCTCTATTGCTGAATCCTCTGTTGCTTTGATGTTCTTGTTTCTTAAGTAAAGTTTTCCTGTTTTGGAGAAATATCACATGATGGGAGCTGTTGAACTGTGACAGAGTTTTCCAGGGAATGTTGACGTTCTCCATTGTCGAGCATGAGGGAAGCACTGAAAGGCCAAAGAGTGTGTTATTCAAGCCCTGGCTACACTTTTATGTGTTTGCAAACATACATTTCTGGATGGAATTCTGTAATGGTTTATTACCATGAGAACATAAAGGTTTCAGGACATCCTAGTGTTGTAATATACTTAGTAATGTATAGGTTTCCTGTCAATAAAATTTTCCATTCTACTCCTATTGTGTTGCTCTTGTTTTGTGATGTTACATTGGAAACTGATGTTGCACTTTCCATAATAATACACTGGGACAACTATAGACTGTTTGGTAGTTATTTGTGTAGCTAAGTCCTGTCCAGGCAGAGTTTGGCATGAGTTTGGGGGTGGGAATACACGTTTGTCCGACCAATGGCGGATGGGGGAAACCACTTGGTAAATGGTCATTAATGGAACATAAGCTGAACTGACATGAACCTCACATGCACCCTAGCTCAATGTGTCATAAAAGCATGCATGTTGACCACTGCACCACAGCACTAACTACTTTTATGTTTTTTTAACAAAGAACCTTTTACCGCAACCTTACATCAAGATGTTGTTAGCTGTTCTTGGTACATTTTTGAGCTTTGTATATTGCAAATGTAAATTGCTAAAGAGCTGTTTGCTAAACACAGTTACAGTAGGCTTCTGATGTTGATTCAGAGTTTTGCACCTGTTTTCCTGTAAAAAATGAACCAAAAGAATTTAAAAACATTTTTCCCCCTACATAACGAGAAATTAACAGCCCCGGTGGACGAGGGCCTTCCTGGTGGAAAATGTTAAGCTGTATTTGATACAAGCAGACTGACCCACTCTCAGGTCTCGCTGTATTAAAAAGAGATTCTGAAGCCATTGGCAGGCTTTGTTCTTGCGAACATAATTTATTCAGTAAGAGTGCTGGGAGATTGCAGCTGTTTTCTGTCTCATGTTACAAGCAATATCCCCCTGCCTGCTTCATTTGTACTGAATAATGTCATGCTGTCCCAACCACTGAAACATTGGCCACAAAATCTCTTACGAGACTTATTTAATTTGCAAGCCTGTGTTTGCACAGACTGCGTTATCAGAGGGCCACACCACAACAGAGTTTTGCGGTCATCTTGTGTTTTTAAACCATAGGTTAGTTCATTTCCCATAAAAATCAAATACTTTACTGACCGTTGAGAAGAAAACACAACTACCACTTTTTAATCTGACAGGAAAGTAAACCCAATATGATACTAGATAGACATGTTGTGTAGTTTTGTGTGTTTTTTCCACAGCTCCATAGGAATGAAAAATTACAGATGAGATCTTTTTAATTTCTCAGTTTTCTCTCCTGGAGTGAAATGTGATTATATGGAGAGCAAATGGAAATTTAAGTCCCATTCGTCTCAGATGTTTCTCCTGAGAAAAGACCTAGAAATTTCATATGGTTCATATGCGTCCAAAACCTGATCTTACCTTAGTTACACAATCAACATAAAGCTCCACACTTGTATTTAAATGTATTTTAACAGTTCAGATTTTTATCTTAAGCAATTTGTAAAGAAAACATCTTCCAGGTTGACACTTAAATAAAACAACTGAGAAAACCATTAAATCTTCTAAACTGAACTTTCCTGAAATTTCTCAGAACAAAAACATTTTTCCTCAATGTGGGGAGTTTTGTAGATTTAACTCTCTAAAAATTATTTTACAACTCTGTCAAATTTTGTTAGTGGACAAAACAAATTTGTTTGTTTGTTTACAATTATCTATACAATCAGATGTAGAATCAGTCTTGTAGTCTTTCCATCCCTTCACAATTTGTGTATTTTGTGTAATGAGATTCTATGGTGTAAATGATTATGATGGAACCTGTTGGGATAAAACAAACCTTTTGTCTCAAAGGCTGATTTCAAAACTGTCATTTTACCGATCCTTAATACTTATAATGGAATAATATTTTCACACTTATATAAGTGTTTTACATTTTATAATTTTATAAAATTACAGCTCGATTTGAAATAACACATTTGTGTTCAAAAGTGATTTTTTATTAAATTATTTTTACTTTCTTCACACATCACACGCCTCATATTTTATATCAAGCATGCTCTTCACCGACACTCTCATCTCCCTGGTTATCAAATTAACTACGTGTTAAAGTGTTTAGGAGCACAATTATTGGCTGAAGGAGTATTGCAAAAAAATTATATAATTTTCACACCACTTCATATTCATATAATGTTTCTAAGAAGGTTATAATTAATATATTTTTTAAATCTGTGTTTAAATAAGAATCAACCTCTGGGCATTAGTGTGTAGTTTTAGAAACATGCACACGCAGCAGGTATCACATAGTGTTGCTGCCTCGTACGACACTGTAGCATCTGTTTAGGCCTCGTCCAGTTAACATGCATAACGTGAAACACTAAGCAGTTCATAAATGCCTTTAATCAGTTTAACATCTGCTTCGGTTTTCTTCCTTTTTGTCAATCATCCAATGCATTACCAGCTCAATCAGTGCCTAAACTAACACATGAGAGTTTGGGGAACCGACCATAGCAGATGTATTTATAGTGATGTTTTTGGCTGTACAGGAGCCCATCCTCTTGAATATGTTTTAACACACTACATACAATCACTCTCTTGGCAGCATTAAAAATGATTGATAATGGAAGGCGTTCTCCTTTTCATAACCCCTAGTGTTAGCGTTCCAGCCTTGGCCACCTGCCAGGAGGTTCCCGTGAATCTTTGCTTGTCCTTGCTTGTATACTTTACTATCAAGAGAACAAACAAAGGTGACAAATTACACCAGCTCTAAAACCACTATTATCCCACGCTTAAGTCTAATAAGTATCTACCTCTCATGATCTCTCACCCAATGTATCTGTTCCTAATTCACACACATTTTCTGACTATTCTAAATAGGATTCAATTGAAAACATCATTTCACACAGAACTCGGTTAAATGTTAAGTAAATGGCAAAAGAAGTAATCTGTGGTTAACAGTCGCATTGAAATAAATAGATTAGCATCCGATCAAGTGAATCTGTTTACAGACAACTTCTGTTTAATCTGGGGCAAGTTGTAAATTTTATTTATATTGCTGCAGACCAGATGGTAAAGTTTAAACTTTATGGATGTTATATAAGAGGAAGAATTTATGATTTGCCCTGAACTTCACCTGTATTTTGGAACACTGAATGTTACCATATGCATGTGCTTTACATATGAAGCTAATACTTGACAACATATTATAAACTTCTTTAAAGCTACATTAAGTAGAAAGCACGCCATTATGACAATATGCACATCACATGCCTAAAAGTGTTTATTTGTTTATCAAGAAAACTAAACAGTTAAAAAATGCATAAAAATCAATTTACAGCAGCATTACTGTAAGCTTGCACTTAGTCACTGATGTTCAGTTTTACTCATTGTATTTTTTTATATATTTTATATATGACATTACATTTTATATAATGTGTTTTGAATTTGCTGGCCCAGCTCAACTGTAGTGATTAGACGTTACTCCAGACTTTCATTCATATCCAGCAGCAGAAATACAAGCACTGCTTCCAAACATAACAATGTCTCAGTGCATGTGGACAGCTGAACTGGGTGAAGATGAGTTCAGCATGGCTGCCATTGCAAATTTTCTGCACAGGACTTGTTTTTGATGATTAACACATATATGATTAAGTAATTTAAAGTTTTTTTTCTTTTAAAGGGATAGTTTACCCCAATCATTACATAAAGTTCAGTAAAAGATGTAAAGGCAAAAAGAAAAGTGTCATAAAAGACAATAAATATTTCTTAATAAAAGTTTTATGTTAACATGTTAACATAAAATGTTAACATGTCTTTTAAAATCTGAATGGACTGCACTTAACCTTCAAAAAAATTGAAAACAATAAGCCTAACAAAATACCATCTCTTGCTTCTCTCTTGCTTTTTACTCAAAGCCATTAAATTATTTGTTTGCAACTTTTTTAACTTTTTTGCAAAATAGTCGCCTACAAGAGTGAATAACAACAGAATTATTATTTTTGAGTAAAATTTTTTTTAATTTACCAAAGAGACTCCAGGTGGATTGCTACAAGATGTAGTGCCTTGAACATATCCTTGACGTCAAGAGTTATTGAGAGAGATACAGCACAGAGCCGAGTTTGCCTTCTTTCACTGCCTCGATTATGACAATGACTTGCAGAATGACAGATTTTACAAAGCTTACAGTGCGAGGAGGAAATGTCGGGAATGATTAACCTTGAGAAGTCACTGCATACTGAAAACCCAGTTATCTGACAAAAAAGTCAGTCCCATGGGAGGTTCAGGCTTAGGGAAGGACAAGAACGGACAGGAGCTTAATATCGAGTGTGTGTGTTCAGAATGATGTTGGAAGACTTGCCGTAAATCTGGTCAAGTGTGTTTCTGATTGAAAGTGTTAATAGAAACAGTTTGCTAAAGGATCAGAGTGCAGAATGGGCTGTATTTGCACACATGTGGGTCACACACTCACAACGAAAGACCCAGAACATATACAAGGCAGATCTGCAAGTTTCCCAAACACAACTGCACACACGCTTATCAGAACTACTAATACAGTAATGGTGACACTGCTGTAGAAATGAGTGGTCGCACACTGATGTAACTGGATCACAGAAAGTTAAAGCAATTTATTTTACTACAGAACTCAGAACTCCCTTTTTCCTCTGATGAATTTTAACAGATTCTCTAAGGTTGTACTTTCAACATCTGTAATTGCATATAAACACCTTTTCTGGAGAGCTGCATGGAGTACAGAGGACCCGTCCACGGCAAGTTCTGCTCTGCATGAAGATGATTAGCTCTCAGTGGAACATTGATTTCCATTTAGGAGGAACCGACTCTGTAACAAACAGTACAGTTGAGAACATGTGTGAACATGCGGCACATTCTGAGACCCCCCTCCCCCATCCCGGCAAGTGATTCAACAACCCACGCAGTTCCCTTAACAAATATGTCCACCACCCCAGCACCATATGCAGTCTGAATGCTGCACGTACTTCCCGTGGGATACTTTTAAGTCAACAGTACAGCATATATTATTAGTATAGAATCTCTGTTGCTCATACTTGTGGTTAAGTTTTAAACTTTGGCACGTACCTCATCCATCTACAGACATTATGTGCCGTGTTGAGGAGAGGTGTGATATTACCTTTCTAAAGAATCAAACGTTCACTTTTTGCCTGGAAGACATACAATGGTCTATAGAATCTATAGAAGTCTATAAAATTCTATAGACTTACATTTAGGAAGAGATCCAAGCCATATCTAGATGCCAGAATATCATGACTTTTGATGTTTGAGTAAGCAATCACTCTGAACTCCCCAGCAGCCACCCTTAACATCTTATTAACCACAGAGCAACATGCTAAAAAATGCAGAAATGAAAGCCACACCATATTTACTTAACAATTTTGGCCTTAAACCTCTTACTATAAGACAATTCAAGACTGTATCAGCACAAATGTTTATATTGGTGATTATGTAAAAACTTATACATGCCTTTATCTAGAGATATATTTAAAGGAACAGTTCACCCAAAAATTACAATTCTGTTGTCATTTACTGTTTTCCACAAGCCTCTCCACAAGCCTTTTTCTCCCTTGTAACACAAAAGCAAAATAGCCATACTACTGTAAAAAGGTCCTAAAATGAGAAAAACAGGCTCCAAAATGACAAAAACGACAAAAAAAGATTTATATGCTATATTTAAAGTTTTATAAAATCATTTGATAGCTTTTGACCTTTGACTTAGATATTTTGATAAATATCATGGCCAATTCTCATAACATTCCATGGAAAAAAGTCATACTAGTTTGGAACGGCATTAGGGTGAGTAAATAATGCCAGAATTTTTCTGTTTTTTTGGTGAACAATTTCTTTCCTTGGAAAACAGCATGCATTTGCTGCAAAATGTCGTGCTGAGAGCTTAACTCTGGGCTCAGAGGCTTGTGTGTGAATGTTTTAGTTGTAGACTCAAAAAGAGACAAAAAACAATAGTTTGTTTGTTTGCTTCAGCAAACATCACATAGACGTGCTGTATTCCTCAGTGGCAAAACAATTCTCTGTACTCCTAAACGGTAAACAAACGACACAGCGCTCCTTTCACGATTTATCGCTATTTGTTTACATTTACACTTCTCTCCCTCTCTCTCTCTCTCTCTCTCTCTTTCTGTGCTTTGCTTTATATCTCTCTCGACCGTTCTCTTTTCTCTGCTTTTATAAAATTGGCACAGCAATGTCTCACGAGACAGATTCCACCTTCACTCTGAAAGGATACCCATCTGCCCTGCAGCCAAATTCCTGCCATGTTTTCTGGGAACATTACTCTGTTTTTGAAATCCTCCCATGGTAGGGGGATATGCTTCTCTTTCAGGGCCAAATGCTACAAATTATTTAAAAGTCAGACACCATAGTAACAATCTCTAGTGGGCCTTTATCTACACTAGAAGAAATTTCGCAGTGTGAGTGATTGAGAAGAAGTCCTACAAATATTTGCAGGGAGACCTGAACGTTGCACTGAGATAAAACTGCGCTAAACAGGTTACATAACAGAGATTAATACTGACACTAAGACTGATCTCTTTGTAGTAACTACAGAAGCCTATGTAGCAGGTATGTTGATACTTTGAGGCAGATCCAGACCTGTATACAAGATTCTTACATACAGTGTAAAGACATGTTTCATATGAGATGGTATTGTTTGAAAGAATTGGTTACTTCAAATTCAAATTACAGCTCTATAAAACAACCATTTTTACTACCAAGAAACAACAAGTTATTGTTTGAAACAGCTAGGCAGTCCAAGTGTTCTGAAGCCATGAGATAGCTTTGCGTGAGAGACAGACTGAAATCTCATTAACACATATTCAAACTCGGTACATCATGTTTGGTTACAAGACAGGTAATGACAAATTGTATTTGACGACAACAAACCTGGCATGATGCATACATAAAAGCCACTAATGCGCAAATGCAAATGAGTTTTGAGAGAAAAGGGAAATATTTTAAACAAAGCAAATGTAATTTAGAGTCATACAAACTATTGTATGCTCCTTTCATTCTGTTTGGAGATTAAGAGCCCCTGGAGCTTCAGTTGTTTGGAACAGAGCAGCGTGAACATTGTTGTTTCACAGCAGTCATTTGGTATCTGACTAGTTTGCCACTGTGTGTGAAGGAGAGTTAGTGTGTGATAGCCTTCACATTCTTTCTGAGGTCACTGGGATCTCTGGGATTTGAGGTTCTCCTGGTTGGTTTCAGGCTGTAAATCTTATCTTCCATATTGAGGCCTCCTGACTTTGACCTGGCATACATCAGCATATATTCCCCTAGATGTCACCACGTCTGACCCTTACGCCCAAGATTGGCACCCTGTCATTCACGCTTAACAGATACGTCCTCCCTTCTGTATACATAAACATATACCCTCTGTGACATCCTCCAGATGTATGACAACAGTCATTCTCCCTGAGCAGCATTTCTGTTAACATTATATCACAAACAGGCATCATATGTGTAAATAAATATATGAACAGTATATACAGTATATATATACAATATATATATACAATATATATATTTATATATTGTATAAATATATATCTCTCTTTATATACATATATATATATATATATATATATAGAGAGAGAGAGAGAGAGACTTGCTTTTATAATTTGTTATCTAATGAAACATTGTTCATACATTTTTAAGCATGGCTTAAGTGTCGGAATGCATTTTGGGGCCACCAGAGTTCTAGAGAAAATTACATCTTACACAAAAATTGTTTCTACATAAGGGAGGATGTTTCACCAAGTTTTAATTGATGGATTGCTTGCTTGGTGACAAAACAGACCAGCCTCCTCAAGGCTTAATTTTTCATCAAGCATGTGGTCCGCTGTCAGAAAGTTTGGCCGCCCCTGCTGTGTGTGAGACCTCGTCTGTGTGATTAGCGCTAACGTTAAAGTGTTTGTTCTGATACAGATTCACACGTCGCATAATGATTTTCATTAATGCGGTGTGCATGCTTCTTTGCTGGGCCATTTCAGGTTACACATTAAAGGAAACAGATGAAACAGAGTCAAATCATTTCCTGTTATCAAGTTTCGATAGCACATTGTTTGGTATCCTGGTAACACCACTATGACAACAGCAGGAGATGTTTGTTTGTCAGTCCCTTCAGGACATTGCAATCGCAAAAATTAATGCAAATTCAACCAATCCCTGAATTATTTGTGATAGCTTGTAATTTTGCCTTGTTTACCGTAATTCTTTTGCATAAAACATAAACGCAAGGCTGTGCTTTTTCATCGTTTGGTTAATTTATATCCATGACTTGAAATACATATTTTTTTCCACATAATCATCTGTGAATACAAAGTTATGATTTTCTTGCTGTGTTGATTACAGAATACACAAATGTTACTGTTGTCAGATCTCATTATAAAAACAAAAACATAGTTTGACAAAACAAGCCTGAAATAAGCAACCTGCCTCACAATTAAAGAAGTCATACAAAAACAACAAATATTTTACACAGGTTGTAGAGTTCTGGCAGACAGGTGGAGGTATTCCTCACAATATTTATATGATGATTAATAGAACCATATGTAAGTTTCACACTTTGGTCCATTGGTCAGTTTTTTTGTGTTAACAAACCAACATTATGTAATCTAGATTTCCATTGGTTGGTCTCTGCTGTCTCCGCAGCCAATATTATGCTGGCTGAAAGTCTCTTTACATCCTGATAGAAATCGCTAACTAAAGTGGTCTAAATATAACTTTATGTTTATATATCTTCTGTGGAAGACTCAGAACCATAAAATGCTTGTCCAATTTTTGCATTCCATTTAAATTTAATAAAAGGATGTCCTATCTGCCTGTCAAACTATATGTGCATTCATGCATTTTGTAGGAGGTGCGTCCTTGAATCTTATGCTTATCATTTTTAAAAATAAAGATGAAAGTCACAAAATAATGTGGTGCCCTGCTCATATGCTGAATGCATGTTATGTATGAATTATCCTTTGTTTATAGGTTTATGAAAACAAAAAAACTTCTTGTGTTAGGCAGTCATTTTGAAATGATTGACCACAATAGCAAACAAGAGGATCAATGTGAGTATTGAGTTCTCAGAAAGAGTCACCAAAGCTCTTCTGTTGCTGTAATTAGAGGCAGATGTTAGATATGTTAGCGAGAGAGAGAGAGAGAGAGAGAGAGAGAGATGAGTCAGACTCAACTGATGATCATCAGTTAATTTGATCCTGTTCAGCGTAATCAGAAATGGGCCAATCACATGACAGAGTTTAGGCCATACAAAAACACCACTTGGTTTGTGCTGTGTGCTGTGTTTGTGTGTGTGTCACAGGAAGAGCAAAGATTCTCTGTGCAGACTCAGCAAAAAAGACAAATAATTTGGTGGGGTTTAGAGAGGTCAAAGGTTATGATAGATTACATGTGTAGGCAGGTCTCAAAGGGGGAAGCACAATCTGTGGGCACAGGCTTATTGATATATGGGTGATCTCTTACAGGACACAGAGAAGTCATGAACCGGAAAAGCATGACCAAATCCAACATTTTAAAAATGTGAGGCATATGACACTGAAGCTAATTTAATTGACCAATTCTTGAATCTTTCTTAATTATTATTCTGTTGCATTCTTGTAGATTTTATAGAAAGGGATATAGGATGTCTGTTTGTTTCATACCCATGAAATATTTATTGTGATTTTTCTTTCAGTTTTCTGAAGCTCTTTATAGACATTGTAAAGCCTTAGATTAAAATGTTTGCCCTGAAAAAGAAAAGGTTGATTAAATTAGTCAAAGATTTGAACTATGGGAGCAAAATGTATCTAGACATTTGGACATCTGGAATTGGGTACATGTCAAAAAATGTATAAAAAAAGTATCTTTATTATCTAAAATTAAGTAAAATCACATATAAACCAAGGTTGACAAATAAGGATTTTAAAAACACAAATACCAAGGAATATGTTATCATCTGTAAAGCTTTTAATTCAAGGGAACTGAGATTTAAGTCAATAGGCAGGAAGATGAGCTGTTTCAGGCAGGTGCAACTTCCTGACAGTGTGCAGCATGGGTGCGAATGGGCAGTAACTCTGGGCAGGAGATCGAAGAAGTTTGTCTCCAGAGTTTAGAGGCATGCAGGAGGCAGGATACACGAGGAGGATGGGAAAAATCGTAGTAAAGAGGAAGGATGTGGGCTGAACCTCTGACAGGAGAGAGGATGGAGTTTTTTATTAGTGCCAGTGGTAGAGGGGTCTTGGTTTGGGGGAGGGGCACATGGGACTCATTGTCTCACAGAGGAACCAAAAATGTGGGAGGAGAAACTTTGTGGTCATCAGCTAACTTAACGCGAATTAAAGGGAAAGACTTTGATTTACTGTGTAGTTTTAGTCACAAGCTTAACTTTTAATAGGTTACAGAAAATCAAAACAAGTTTATAGTGAATTAACTTCTATGTGAAATTTCATTTAAAAGGTGCAAACACACATGCAAACACTCATTTTTTTCCATGAGAAAGCTTTTGCTGTTTATCGCTAGAGGTTTCTACATATGTTTATTTTTAAACATTTATGCCATTTAATATACCCTTACAGGAAAGCACACAGTATTTGTCAAGAAGTGTTCGATCAATAGTACTAAATATGTAGATATTTGTATTAAAGCGTGTTTGCTAAACACATTAGCATGTGTGTCCTGTATATAGCTGTGACGTCTATTATGACACAGCAGTATCCTGTTTATTGACTGCAAACAGGAAACTCTGAGCACAGCGAACAAGCACTGAGAGTCTCTCTCTCTCTCTTTTCTAGCTCTAGCAGCTATTTAAAGAAAGACCAGGACACATGGTTCTCCTACTTTATAATGTTCACTACAAAACAAAATGAAGTGTGCAATGAAAAAGAGTATTAAAAACAATGTTGTACATGAAAATATGAAGATTATTCCACACTGTTGGAGGGCACTTTAGTGTTTATGCAAAAATAATAAAATAATAAAGAAATGAAATGTGGACATTCTAAACCAAACCAAACAGTATTCTAAAAATAATAACACTCCCCTGTCTTCTATTGGCCAAACCAAAAGAAAGTCTAGCCTCAAACTTGTGCCATTGGTTGAGCCAGTGTTTATATGTTGAGCTCAAACAGAACAGAGCCCCTGTGTTTACATTTAAATATTATTAGACTTTTTGTATTATGCCTGCATGGGGTATTTTTACATCTATAAAAATACACACACCCCTTTTAAGAAAAAAAATTGACTGTCTCTTCTAAATGGCAGTATAAGCAGTAAGGCAAGACAATAGCCGGGTGAGCTGATGACATTGTGTCTTTTTCACTTGAGCGAACAATAAATCATATGATGCATCTTGCATGTGTCTGTGTGTGTGTTGGGTGTTTATTGAAGACTTCACAGCCTCTCTGACAGACAAACATTAATGTTAATGAGACAATGAGCTTTCCTGATCGCCACAGGACAT
>JAZGTK010003292.1:0-27930 GCA_036877625.1 Ambastaia sidthimunki | reverse complement strand
AATATTGTCTCTGTGTGCATGTATCAACTAAAGGATGCTGAGAGAAATAAAATTGTTCCAACTGTTCATTCAATGCATTTATTAAGAGCTTTACCCTTGGCATTGCTTTAAAAACCACCACATCATCTCTTAGCGGTCCTTTAGCTAAAGGTCACGGGGTCTGAGTGGGATTCATCATGCGCTATAATCACAAGTTCGTTTCAAAGCCGCGGAGTGCAGACGGCTTATTTGAAGCCGGTTTCAATGGAGAATTGATGTGGTTACTGTGTCTAGTGCTGACTAAGCTATTGATGTTTCTGTTAGTCCAGAGTGCAGACAACCTGGCAGGAACCACAAAGGAGGCTCCGCCCACTGCTGCCCACAGCTCTCAACAACTAACTCTTCTGTTCTTAAGGAGCATGACTGAATATTAAAGAGAAAGACACAGAGAAAGCTTCATCCTTCAAAATTAGTCAAAACCATAAAACATTGTTTAAGAAATAATGACACATAGTAGCACAAGCGGTGAAGAATGAGTTGAATGTGTCGAGTTGATTTTTTAAACCCTCTAACCCTCAGCATGAAAAATAGTAGGGATGCTTGCTTTAGCAAACACTGCTATATAATTATAGAGCATTTCTGAGACTGTTCCTCTCTGTCCAATATATGGATGTTAATTATATTTCATAGTTGTAGAACAAGCAAAAAGAAAGTAGCTACACCATTTTTCATAATTCATTAATGGCTGAGAGGAAAATAATTTGGGAGGCCGCATAACCTGCAGTCTAGCACACAAACCGCATGTTTTGTTTGAACACAATTACATTTTACTTATCAGTATTGAAGGCAAGCACATTGTCTCCATGCGAATACTTAAAAACAATTGGTTTAGCCTATTATTTACAAAGACGGCGTGGCTGAACAATTCCATTGTAATTTACGAAGAACTGCCGCATGGTTTTCTATCGGTTAAAATGATAATGGAACAATGCGGACACACGTAATGGCTAGAGATAAAGAATAGAGAAAAGAACAGCAAATCTGTCCATTCCAGGCATCGGAGTTAAACGCATATCAATCATATATTCACGCTTGTCAATACGTTGGAGTATTTCTTCTGTCTAATTACCACATAAAATATGCCTGGATAATTGTCTACTATGATAATGAAGTTTATTTTTTCCTGCTGTTATGAAACAAGTCTTTTGAAGTGTGTTTCCAAGCGAGTCAACAGCAGTCAAACATACAACACATAATGAGCCACAGCTGTCACTGTCCCATCAATCAGTCAATCAATCTATAGGAGACAGTCACACGTGGAGCCCACGGTCATGTAATCTTCATGCAAACTTCAGACTCAGAAGTGGAGAGGTTATTATGAAGTGTGTGATTGCCTTGGGGGAGAACCCATTGATGAATGCTTAAATTTAGGTCGCTCTCTACTACAGCGGAGGGGAGCTGATTAAATGCTGCTGGAAGCACATGCAGAGTGGGGGCAGCTCATTAGCCAGGAGAGAGAGAAAGATGGAGTGAGACTCTAACAAGAAAATATAACTCCTGCAATGTTTGAACATCTACCATGTTGCATGTGCCCATATTTGGGATATGCGCAAATTCTGGATTTCATTTTCCATTATTTAACAATTACTGCCACTATAAATGCTAGTAACTGTACACAAATGTCTTTTTAAAACAAAGTTATGTTTACTGTCTTTCAGTGTGCTGGGCAAATAGCGCTGGCTTTTGTGAACAATGCTCTGTAATCAACAATTTATGTTGCATAAGTGATAATGACTTTTAATTATTACAGTGGTGTGTGAGCATGCCGGGAACACAACGGTCCAACTGTACCATCTTGAAAAATACTGCACCATTATTTTTATCAAAGTTCTTCCATATTTTGTAGCGTTCAAATGTGATGACAAGACAAATGAGACTTTACATCTCCAAATGAAATGAAAAGAGCACCTTTCAGCGGAGCAGGAATAAAGCGTTGCTATAGCAACCTTTTAAATGTAAAGATCTCCCGTGAGCACCAACCTGGACGTGGTGGGAGATGGAGGGGCTGAGCAATCTTCAGTCGACTTTTTAAATCTTCCCATCTCCTCTGATCCACAGTCAGAAGAGCCGTTCCCTAACCAAACCCATCAAACATATCTGATTGGTGATCAGAATTAATCACACACGTCCACTGTTCAACTAACAGAAAGTGACGTACCTTATTTTCATTAAAGTTGGCTATGACAACACCTACAAACAGCGTGAGCCCAATCATACAGCCCAGGAACACGAAGACGTGGATGTAGATGCCATGAATCTGTTTAAAAAGAATCAGACACATTATTCAATGGCATCATAATTCAACAGTGAAGCACAGAGATGTAATTATTGTTAAAACACTAACTTACTGGTCCCACTCTGTGTATGATGACGTCTCTCACCTCCACCCAACCCTTGAGTGAAAGCACTTCAAACAGAGCTAGCATGGCATTGCCCACATTATCGAAATTGAAGTTTCGAGGGTTTGCCCTGAAAACAGAATAACAAAGACTATTTGGCATATTTGTTTGTGGCTTTTATTAAAAGAATAGTTTCTCCAAATATGAAAATTCTACTCTGGGTTCTCAACCATTTAGAGTAAACCTTGGGTTTTGCATTCCAAATTGTGATACTAGTTAACTAGTTAGCTAGCTAGCTAGCTTTGTTAACACACCTCTGAGAAAATAAAGCAGATAACTGAGAATGAGTACAAAAATTCAGGAGTGGGAGACGGCATAATTCACCTTATAATGAAATGAATTAGAAATTATATTTGCATTAGGAAATGAAGGTTATTTTTAGACCCACTAACTGCAATTGTTGGATTGTGACATTTGTTCATGAAATTGCACATTTTCTTCTTCCTGTGCTGTAATGCAGAAAGAAAGGATTTTTTTTTTTATCCTTGAATGTTTAAACCAGGAAACAAAGCACCTGACATGTGCATTCAAATTGCGTTTTTAAAAGTGACTTCTGCAAAATAGCTTTTAAAAAAGTGACTCGCAAACAAAAGAATTTTGTCAGCTTTGCTCCTCAATTGGCTAAGACTGAGTTCTAAACACAGATATATACTGACAAGGACAAAATAACAATTTCAGCTGTTTCCCTTCTTATAATCTCATGTATAAAATGAATAAAACGATAGTGTCTGCCTGCCTGTGTGTGTGTGTTAGAGACATGCTGAACAAGAACAGAATTGCTAGAGGATCAAACGCCTTGTTTTTTTCCTGTTACCACGCAAAGCACTCGATGATAAAAGAGTGACAACCTTTATCTTTCTCAGCCCCAGCAGAATCCCCGCCCACTGTATATGAGACCCGTGTGTCTCTTCTGTTTGTCTTCATCATTTACCCAAAGTCTCACAAATAATTTGCCTTTGTGTTGCCACACATCTCTGGAGCAACAACACACACATTGGCATGTGGGTGTATGATTGTGGGTTCGTTTGTGCTTGCCTGGGGGAAGATATATCAGCCCCCTGCTCATGATAAACCGATATAACGGCACTGCAACACTATTGCTTATGGAGAACAGGCATATGATTCTGATGAAAATATGGTGCTGTTTTTCTGACAGAAGCATTCATCATATTGGCACGAGCTGTCACAGATAAGATGTCACTACAGGGATTTCTCCTGCAGAAATCTACATGTGAGAAATGAAAGTGTGACAGACTTCACTTTGTGCTACATTATTCAATGCTTTGACAGGAAAACTTTTGAGTGACTGTTTGTGAATGCCTCTGTAGAAGGTCTGGGTGGTTTTTGGTACATTGCTAAGGGGTTGCTAAGGAGTTTTAGGGTGTTGCTATGACATTCTAGGGTGTTCAGGCCCTTGGTGGTTGCTTACTGGTCCAAGTCAAAAGAGCACATTCTTACTAACACCTAAATCTCTAAATATTTACTGAGTTCCTTTTCTCAATGCAAGTTAAAATGTCATATAGTTTGAAAAATAATAGCAGACCTCTCGTCAGCAAGCCACACGATTTGATGTATCATTCATGTAGCAATAGTAAAAGCGTTTCCTACCAAACTCTCGGCACCCAGAATCCTGGTTTCTTCTCATCTGGTCTAAGCTTTAAGTTCAGGTTCTTAGAGACGCTCACGTTGATTCTGAAGATGCCGTGGCAATCCTCCTGAAAAAGTCCATAAAGCACAAACTTTTGGTTCTGTACAGAAGATTACTCTGCACACAGCTTGAGAAAGTGCAATAATTGCCTATTACCTTACTGGAGACGGTAGGATCGTTACATTTGGCAAGTTTTCCCGCGAACAGTTGTACCCCAAAGGTTGCAAACACCAGCATTAGTGTCAGGAGAAGAATAGAGACCTGTTTAAAAAAATCAATACTCCAGTCTAAAGCAGAATGGCTTTCCCACAACATCTAGTCAGTGTATTGCTCTCATATACAGTAACACTATTATATGCCCACAGCAAAATACCCTGAGGGAGCAGAGCTTTAATAAAGAAAGTCCACTGTCTCCTGGAAAAATACTGCTGAGTTAATGCATCAGATTTCACTACTGCAAAGAAGACAAAACTTCTTGCTGTTTCATCTTAAAAACTATGTAAACCTACTGTAAGCTTTAGAACTGAAAACCGGAAGGTTGAATACATTAGCACATGTTATCATTAGCATTAGCACATGTCATCATTAGCATCTATAATGCCTATTTGGTGTTTAGTAACCAGTGAAGTAGAATCATCTTAAACAACAAAAGATGATGCTACTATTACAGCTGAGCATTATATAAATAATGCTAACAGTAGAAAGTCAACCACACACAAGGTTTTAGGGGTAATTCTAAAGATCCTTTCCAAAGAATCCCAAAATTTGAACATGCAGGGTTTCATGCAGGGTTTGGAAAGGTGCTGTTGGGATGGGGCGGTGCATCTATATTTAACACAATATCAAGTGTTTTCACATGCTTAGAAGCTGTTTACATAGTAGTCTTACAAAATTAGAGAGAGAATTAAAACATTTTATAAACTCCTGTAAAATAATTGAATTTTCCTTAGAGAAAGGAAATAACACAAATCTAATTATTATTATTGTTACAGTATGACTAAGAATTAATCATCAAATAGCCGAACTATTCTGCTTTCTTTGCACTTAGTTAATACATAAGTGGGCTTTGCGTTAACTCACCAAGAAGATCTCTTTGAAACCCTTGAGAACCTCTCGAACCACCTTCCTCATCTGGGGCACCAGTTTGAAGATGCGGAGCGGGCGTAGGCAGCGTAGCATCATGAGGAGCTGGGCACCAGACTCGGAGGGCACGTAGTTTGGCAGCCAGCATAGAAAGATCAGACTGACCTATAGAGTGGGCAGAGGGATCTTCTTAAAGAGCAAAGAACCTTATTAATCCATGAACTTCACCATGATAATATACACATACAACAGATGATGTTGTAAGGTTAACATTGCTTAATAACAATTACTGCACGAAAGGTAAACAATGGAATAGCCTGCATTTGTGAAGTAAAGGTTGATCACTGACATTTAAAGAACAGAGTGATATTAATGTTCATATCTAAAATAAAACGATGTCCCAGAGGAGTCAATTATAAGCATTCAAAGGGTTACAAAAGTCATAATCTATTTTAATAAAACTCCATAATTTTCAAACGAATCTGTATTTTGTATGATTAAACATCATAATTATTTGGGAAACAGATCTTAGTCAGTCATAGAATGCTGTCAGTTACCAAACCAAATACTGCCCTGCCCCTTACAAGACATCCATTCTAAGTGTAGTTTTTGTGTTTACATACAAAGAGACAAGTTGGTTTCATTTCAGAGGTTATTGACCGCATGCCACAGACACTGACCACAGATCTTTCCTCGCATTGCATTGAGTGACATCTGATTATAATGAGAGTGTTTGTGGATTGGATTCACACTCTTTAGATCTTGTTTCATGCAAACAATGTTTGTCTGGGACAAGCATAATTGGGTTGAAATGACTAAACAGAATCTAATTTATGAGAGTGGGTCATTTAAATGCCGCACTGTTTAGGGTCATTAAAAAGCTATCTACAAAAAAATAGTCAAAGCCTCATTAGAACTGAGCGTGATCAGACAGAAAAAACGATGGTGTTCGCATGCATCCTAAATTAAGTTTTTCACAGAAGAGCAGCTGAGAATCGAGTTTTACTAAGTAGATGAAGATGTCCATGACGCCACCGAAGTCTCGGATGACTGCAGTGGGAGTGAAGAACAGACCATCTGCCATGATCTTCAGGTTCAGCTCAATGCTCATGAAGATGACAAAGACATATTCTGCAATCTGCAGGAAAAGAGAGATTTAATGTACAGCACCTTAAAATGACAAATCCATGCCAAGCAATTTCGACATTAACTTTCTGGCTAGTAATGCCAATAATAAGATTACAGTAAACACTGCTGTAGTTCTGCTACTGTATTTGTAATAATGTTTCCTCTTTAGCAAGCGAGGGAAGGTTTTAAGGTAATGCCGCACAACTGAGGCCAGGATAAAATCTAAAACAAGAGTTGCACTTAAAAAAAACCTTATCAGGTAAAGTTAGGACATCCTGGACTGTCTGAAATGCAGTACCAATCAGCAAAAGACAGACAGAAGACTTTCAAGAGTGTCAATCAGCTCCATCTTTCTGTCTCATAAATGACAGCGTATCTTTGAAACACAGACAGACCCTAAAACCGTCCACTTTCAAGTCAACTTAAATGAACTCCAAAGTGCTTTAGGCTTCCAAAGTAAGATAAATCAGTGGGTATCAAAATCAAATGTGCTCAAAAGGGCAAAACCAGAGTGACGATCAAAAGTGCTGGGATACAACAAAAATGAGACGCGATGATCGGCCGTTGAGCAAGAAATGAGAAACATTTACAGTTAAAAAGTTAGTAGGGAGTGCGTGTGAACAGTTGGCTTTAGAATACCTGCAGGGTTGGGACATGCATGACCCTAGTAAAAGGAGACTCAAACATCATGGAAATACAAGAGCAGATGGTGACCACGATCATCACCCAGTCCAGATAGGTGACCAAACCCAGCAAATCACTGAAGAACACACACAGACACACACACACATGCAAGGTTTAGTGTAGGTTTAATGTGAACAAACGCAGTTCCTCTACAGTGTTTTCAATTGGGTTTGAGGAGCCTGAGAAACACAATATGTCTTATATAACTTCATCTTGATTTTGTAGATCTTTGTAAGCAGCGAAATCTTTCTAGGACACTGCAGCCCAAAATTTTTCATCTAATCCCACACGAACACACAAAGACCCCGGTGTGCCTTACAGACCAAAACTTTCCAAATTCTCATCTCACTTCTAAAAATAAGAAGCTATGTTTTATGTGAAGAAAATCCTGTATTTTGTACCAAAAAAGGTACAATCTCGATCTCATCATTGATTCTCATTAGATTTTCATCTTTTTGCATTATCTGTTGTATATTTTTTATCTGTTGTTTATGTTGTTATTAAAATAGAGGTGTTCTTGTAGCTCAACTGGTGGAGCATTGCGTTAGTTGGTGGGTTTGATTCTCAGGGAAAACACATACTGATTAAATGTATAGCTTGAATGTACTGTAAGTCGCTTTGGATAAAAACATCTGCCAAATGCATAAATGTAAAATAACACTTTGTAGACAGCATTTGTAAGATGCACACATTTATCTGGAAGGTTGACTTACTACAATGGAAAGATGTTGCAATCAATTTTTATTTTACAGCCATTTCTGAAAACGTGACCAACATATTGTGTATATATTACACCCTAAACCAGGCTATCATAATGAAAAGGCCCTAAACATTTACAACTTACTATAATTGATGGTATTTTGTGCTCTTCACTGCGCCTGTAATGGGGTCCGTTTTTGACCTATTCATAAAAAGCCCATTAACAGATAGTGTCAGCAAAAGCATGACAGCATTAGAAATGTAACACACACACACACACACACACAAAACAGTGTGTAAAAAACAAGGTTTTTTTTAGTGATAATGGAACAAAGGAGGATTAGTCATCTTATTGACGCAAATGAAAATGCTAAATAATGATTCAATGCCATGGATTTGCATTCGCTTCAGTCTTACGCATTGAAACGGGCCCGCACGATCATTCTGCAGAAGTTTCGGAAACGGTGCTCTCTACCGACGATGAAAAGAGGCTTGTCAAAATACGGATGGTTTTCCCGGAGTTCCTCCTCTTGGACTTTTCTGTGGAGAGACAAAATAAACTTCAGTGACAGAGCGATAAATCATTCAGAAATTTCATCTGCTGTGAACGCCACTCGCCAATAACGGTTGCCATGGAGTCTACTCGACGAGCTTTTGGGATATCACACAAAAATAAAATATGAGCATGCAAAGATCCTGGATCCACAGAAAGAAACGTATTAGTTTTGTAAGTGTGTCTGGAACTTATCTAACAAAGAGTCTCTCTAAGACCTCAGGACGTGGCAAACGAACACAGCTGACACGAAACAAAAGCTTTGCCTCTGTGTAATATGTCTTGTTGTCAGATACAGATAACATCGAAAAAGGTGGATCAGGTAGCAAAAAAAAAGCAGTTCTAATCAGCATACAGCACAAGAAAGATGGTGACACTGGCAAGTTAGTTGAGGAGATAAGATCAGTATGACTGTGTGTGAGTATATGTGGCAGATACCGTTTCATCTCTGCCTGTTCCTTTTTCTCTTGGATCATCTTGATTTCACTGTCCTCTCGCTGGGCGTTACGGTAGCGAACCGTGCTGGAGTGCTGCAGGGTTCACATGCATGTCAGAGATCAGACAGTCACAGATGCAGCTCTTTTGTTACTCAGTGATATGTGAGTGTGTGTACTCACGTCCTGAGTGAGTGTTTCCAGGGATTTCCCTCTGCTGATTCTCTGGCTGGTGGATCCGTGTCTGAGGGACCTGTGCCAAAAACAGCAGGCTTATACTGCACCATCTATGAAATTATCCATCAGTCTCTGTCTATTTATCTTTAGTTCATTCCATCTATCTGTCTGTAGTTCATTCCATGTATCTGTCTGTCTATCGGTCATTCTGTCTATAATTTATTTAATCTGTCTCGCATTCTATCAATAATTCATTTTATCTGTGTGTCTGTCATTCTGTTTATAATTCATTTTATTTGTCTGTCATTCTGTCTATAATTCATTCTTTCTTTCTTTCTTTCTTTCTTTCTCTTTTATTCTTTATTTCTTTCTTTCTTTTTCTTTCTGTCTGTCTGTCTGTCTGTCTGTCTGTCTGTCTCCCTATTTGTATGTGATGTTGTTTTGTCACATCCATAATGAACAGCAGATGGGAAGGTTACTCCGGTCTCCTCACCGGCGTTCCTGGCGGATGTGATGCTGCACACTGAGGATGGATCTCTCTTTGGTTGGCTGTCCCTCAAAGGAGCCACTCAGCATTCGCTGTCTGGTGCAGGCTCTGGAAACACACACAACTAGGTCAACAGCAAATTAATGAATTACGAAGAAAATTCGGTGATATTGTTCATTGAATTCCATTTGAGGCATTTGACTTTTAAAGATTTAAGAATGTGAATGCTTATATGTGACGATATGAACTCATCACTGAACACCCATGAAGTTCTGCTGATACTGACTGTCATGTACCCTGTTGTACGTTGAAGACAGCAGATGGCTCTTATTAGCTTACACTGTGTTGTGCAGGTGGAAGTAGTTCTAAAGAACAGGCAACCCATGGGGAGAAAACTAATTAATCTTTTTTTAGAGTGGTCAAATGTGTTCTGTGGTGCACTGAACAGTCAGGCTAACAGTGAGGTGAAGATACAACAGTTGGAGAAAATAATCTCCTAGGACAAATCTGAAACACTTAACAGAAGTGCAATAAACTACATGCGTTTACACACCTACAAACTACATATTTCAGTTCTGACAAAAGCTAGATATCGTAATAGATTTTTTGACCGTACTTTGGCAAGTCTTTCAGTATTTCATTATGTTTACAGTTACATTGATCTCACCAAACTCAACGGTTCTCAATATTTGAAACAATTATAGTGATAAACTGTTTACACAAGAAGCAATGCTCACAAAACACAAGAGTACAGACCATCTATAATAATCCTGTGGTCTTTTGGGTGACCGTTTAATAGCAGGAAATCTTTCAAAAGGTATGTCTAAAAATAATATGTTACTGGTGAGGCTGTTATAATTGGCACTGGGAGATTGTTCAGCCGCTGAGATCTGATTGTGTGTTTACACTCCACATCAGTGAGGATCTATGCGCGCTTTGAAAAGCCTGCTGCTCACTACCGCCTCTCTATTGTCCATTAATTGCAGAGTCATGTACCAGAACACAGCTAATGACAATTTTAGCTTCTAGGGAACATGTCGCCCTTATTTATGGCCACTCAGAGTGATGAGTGGCTGACTGATGAGGTGTGTGTGCGGGTGCGAGTGAACGCAGACAGTCCGAATGCCCCAGACGGCTCAGACAACGTGGGATGGCTACTGAACAGCCGTCTGGCTGCTTATCAGGAGGGGGAGGGGTGGGCAAGGTGAGGCGTACGTGCGTGTGTACCACGATGGAGGTGTGGACACCGTCTACGTGCTCTGAAATCTAATGACAGAGGCGAGGCGGGAATGAAATGTGGGAATGTGGGGCTTCGTCACTGCCAGATTTTTAAATATTAATTTGTTTGTTCACACTCACAGGTGACCTACTAAGGGTTTGGATACGGCGACACCATTATCTGCTCTGACTGCTGGGCTGGCTGGGTGACAAACACGTTTGGGAAATGGAGTCGAAAGCAAAACACATCTTGCTTTTATAGAAATGCATTATTGCTAAAGACTGCAAGAGATTTTAATCCTGATCTATTTATTTCTCAACATTTCTGCCTTATGTATTTGAATTTTAGTCAAATCTGTGAGTGTTAGAATTGTTATTTAAAACATTTTGGCTCATTGGATTCTGATTGGATTCTGCAAATTAGTGAAATTGCTGGTAGAAACAGAATCTCAAGCTTACCGCAGAATTTTATTGACTGTGGTTTCCTTCTCCAAGAGGTTACGTGCCCGCATGCTAAATATTGACTTTCGCAGCTGGGTGGGGGGGAGGGAAACAGAGGCTTATGCAGTAAGACACACACAGGAGACACAGATCAATGCATACTGTAATTCATATGTATATATCTACAAATGAATATTATCAGGACTCCAAAGCTGACTTTGATATCACAAAACCACCCCTTGTACATAAAATGTAATCAACTAAATATTGTTGTATAACTGCTGGTTATTTCATGTAAGTCCTGTTGTGTGGGACATAGATCCGTTTCATTTCAGAACATTCAAAAGCCTATTGCTCGTTTCCTGTGTGTACTGAGGGGGCCGCGAGAGCGTGGGAGTGATTTAGTGGGCTATACCTTCTGATCTATGTATTTATTGTCCTCGATGGCAGACCTCTTGGAATGGTCGCAGGACGAGGACGATGCCGAGGGAAGGCGGCGGAAAAGACAGCTGGGGTCCTGCTGCTGTCGATCGATGAACTGCTTCATGAAGCTCTCCCTGCGGCACACGCCCACAGACACACACACAATAACACAGCCACACGTCAACACACGGGACTCCATGATTTTACTGGACTCCTGAGGACGAGGTAGAAGGCATTCTGAGTTATGAAGAGGTTTCCTTGCCAATATGTTTGTTGCTTTGAGGAGGAGAGAGAATTACATTTTCATTTGTGAAGGAGGACATGAATTTATAATCAAAACTGTGTTACATATTCCATCAATAAACTATATTGTTTCATTTCCTGACAAATCTGGCCAACAAGATGCTGGAGTGGTTACCTCAACATGCCACACGACTAGAAATATCATGTGTCAAAATGCAACATTGTGAAAAGCACTACATAAAAACATTTGAACTGACAAATCTGTAGCACCAAAGATACAGGATAAGCTGTTTTAGAACAAATATCTAACTCTACATTTGAGCAAAAGTAATAGTGATGCTTGCCTTGCTCAAATATTTGGTTAAATTGTGTACCGCAAATAGCAATAAATAAGAAACAGCTGTATTTTGTATAATTACAGCTGATGTGGTTTGTTGAAACAGTACATAGTACCTGATTCTGGGCACAGTGAAGTCTGAGGGCAGCTTGGAGATTTTCACCATCTGTGGGCGATTAGGGAACTTTTCAAAGATCCGTAATCGCAGAGGAAGTTTCTCTTTAGTGTCAGCGTTGGCTTCGCTTTGTTTCAGCTGTGGAGAGAAGCCAGAAGACTCATTTGAAACAAATGACTTGCTTAGTGACTCAGTCGAGGGCCGTTGATGGAGCCACAGTGTTTTCACACACAGCCCTCAAAACATTTGGTGGACGTTCCCAGAAGTTGACAGAAGTTTTCTATCTCTGCTTGCTCTCTCTTGCCCCTTTTGAAAGCTGGTCTTTACTATCCAGCTAGAATTTAAATGCAAAGACGTGGTATTTTACATTCAGTTCCTGACTCTTGATGGGAAAGAGAGGAAGGGGTTTAGCTGCGCGGTGCTCTGCTCTGAATTAATGTGGCCCTCTGAGGCTTAACTGACTGCATGTGCCATAACCTTTTATCTCTCTCCACGTCCATCACTCAACATAAAGGCCTCAGGTGATTAGGCCGGTTCACGCTGGTGGATCACTTCTTATTCTCTTGACAGAAAAGATGCATAATTTAAAGTGACTAACATCAACCTAAGATGACAGATACATATATAATCTATAAACATAGCTATTAATATCTTGCAAAGTCTTTACAGTTTTGCACTAATGCAATGCTTCTGAATATATTCCTTTAAATTAGCAGTTGGTTATTCAATTTTTTTTAAATGTTCGTTTGTCAAGGTTTTATGTTAGAACAGGCTGTTGTTTTGCTAGGCCGTCCAAAGATGGCAGTAGCACACAGTCTCAAAGCAGCCAACCATTATAATACAGTTCAGCTCACTGTGTATTAGGGAAACAAAACAAAACCAAAATGAGGACAGGAAGGCATTTCTGAACACGTATCCACAGAAGCAGGCTAGCAAAAACTGGTCAAACAAACAAAAACATCACGATTACTGAGGACCAATTAATTCAATTTAATTACATATGAAAGGAAACTTATTGAAATTCTTTGCCTGAAGGCGTCCGTCTGGACGCCTGTAGATAAATATGATTTCTGATTAGGAGCGAGAAACGCCAAAATTAGGTTCTCTGATGATCGCTTATCATTGGAAACAAGCCGCCGACCTGAGCACACAGGACCTTTCAGGAAATGAACACCATTTTGGGAAGAGAAATGCAAATAACATCATTGTATTGTTGTATTATGACTCATCGTGTTCATTCATCGCTTGAATTGGCCATAAATTCAGTCGCTAGGCAGTATAACACACAAGCTGTTCTTTCACACAGCTTTCAGAGAGTTCTGGACAGCAGGTCGTGTTCTGTACTGGAAATGAAGCTCTGCAAGTGATGTTGTGTTAGTGTTTCTGAGAGCCTGTGGTGAGGAAGATGCCATCTGAGCTCTGGGTGTTTGAGCCGAGAGGAAAAGTGCTCAACCTGCTCTGTCAGCAGCCACGGGGAAAACGGTGATTCAGGCTGGAAAGTCCTTCCTAACAAAGTTGCGGAAAAGAGCAACAGCATCATGAGACTTCCCAGCAACAGCTTGGCTTTTACTCTCATGCCATCTCTTGCTGTAAACATTGCTAAGAGATGTAAACAGTACAGTAATGCTTGAAACAGTGGGATATGTCAGAAAGGGCACCTTCTGTTTGGAAAAAAAGCATCTGGGTGGCCACAATGTGCAACGGGAAAAGTGCTGTAAATAAAACTGAACTCAACCTACTCTAGAAAAACAACACTAACTATGAATTTTCAAGTTTATGATGGTTAGATTCTAGTCTAGCTGTTGGATCAGCTTAACCATACTGTTTACCTGCAAAATGTAGCTAACTGAGCTGGTAGGGCAGGACGATTTTGAAGTGAAGCTTGACTTTTCAGCATGGAGATCCTGATGGCTTCGATATAAAGAATAAGAGGGAAAACCTGCTGTGCTTTTACTTTCTTCGTTAAACCATAGAAAGTGCTTCAGTCATCTTTTTCAGTGCTGTATTCTGGGGTGCACTGGAGCAAAGCTGGATTTCCCTGTCTCCTAAAATGTACATTTGTTTTAGGGCAACTACATTGTTAAAGAGTGCATGTTTGAAACCTTACAGGTCCCCAAGGCTCCAATCAATGGCTCTGCTCTCTGTGGGGGGGCTTCAACTCTGCGCTCTGCTCGACAGCAGCCTCTGATTAGCTCTCACACAGGGACACACACGACACGAAGTACTGCGGAGAGAACAGGAGCTCCTAACTAATGCCGACACTATTTACATCCCCCTAGTATAAATAGCTCAAGTGAAAAAGCCTCTTTGCTTGCAAAGCTACACCTCAGCCACCTGTTTATTCCAAACTTTGATAGTTAATAACAGTTGTTGGATAAATAATGCCAAAAAAAAGTTTGTTGATCCCTTTATTGGCTTATACTGATATTTCATAGAAATAGTACAGCAAACACGAACATTCTGTCATCGTCTACTCACCCTTATGTTGTTTCAAATGCTTCGGACTGGCTATAGTCAAGTTTCAAAGACTCAAGTTTGAAAATACACACACTTAAATGAGATTTGAGAGCTTTCTTATTCTGCAAATCTCCTTTTGTAATGCATGTTTGGAACAAGGGTACAAATATTTTCGAAATATTACATGTACCAGAGTGCTAAAGAGGAAGTGAACTGCAAATCCAATCAGCACAGCTAGAAAGCAAATTTCACTCTGATCAATAAACAGATCAATATCGAAACAGGTAAAATGGGTTGTGTGGTCATACCAGCATTACACAGAATAAAATGCTTCATGATCATGTTGATTTGTACATTTACAAGACTGTATGAGAACAATTGCTTTACTAAGCTATGTTTTATTTTTGCATTTGTTAATATTGTGTAATTCTTTGATTTATGACGTGTGGAAGGTGTGTGTTTGCGTCTGTGGCCACAGCTCCTTATAATGAAGAATTAGACATAGCATTTCCCATCAGTCACAGCTGTGGGAGCACAAGCGTCTTAAATGAATGTGCTGGCCTTCAGACACATTAGCGTGATCCATTCACTTCTATTCACACATTCTTTCCAATTTCAGGCTCAGGTGAACCATGGTAGGCTATTCTCCAAATCTCCATCCTTTCTAGAAGACCAGGGTCCCATTATTGACCAATAGCTGTGTGGTCTGTGACACATTCACAAAGGCATCTGTAATAGTGTGCCGTGCTCCTAGAGTTACAAGTGATTGGTTGGTCCACAAATCTGTATGACACCGTTCCACAAATTTACTTTACAGACCATTAGACACATTTATGCTCCAAGTTAGGTCACCATAAAACAGTGGAGAGCTAACGTAAACACAGGTAATAATGTCTAATGGTGTGTGTGTGTGTATGTGTGACCTTCAGAGGCGGGGTTGGCTGACATAATCGCAAATTGTTTTTAAGAAGGATCTGAATATTTCACCTGGAGGCTATCAGTTTTTTGCTGTCCATTTTTGTGTGCTACCATTCACTCAAGAAATGAGCAAACGGTTTGTGATATGGTAAAAAAATCAAGTAAAATATTGACCTCAAGAGAATATAAGACTACTTGTCTGTGCAAGCCTGATGCTGTGGTGTTGTGGGTGGTTGCCAAGGAGTTGCTATGTGAATATTAAGGTGTTTTAGGTCAATGCTATTGTATGCTGCTACTGTAAGTGTTGCTGGGCACTTTCTTATTGCTTAATAAAAAAAGCTATGCTAAAAACTTAGGAACATGCTAACACCAAACTATTGGATTGCACTATAAACACATATAAGTGACAGATAAGACTGAAATAGCCATTCACACTAGGTTGTGTACTATTCTTTTTGTATGTGCTAGAAGACGTCTGACTGTTTTTGTTGGTGTCTCATGTCTTGATATCACACTGTGATGCTGTCTCAAGCTAAAAGAGCTTTTACTTTTAAAAACACATCTTGAAACCCCTGCCTACTGTTACATTGTTTTTGAGTGCAAAAACAGATTCTGTGTGAACGGCCCCTGTGTAGAGTGCTCCAAATCAGTCACTGGAACGCCTCATAAACATACACTATGCATACTTCCCTACTCCGCTCCAGACTTGGTGAACTTCCATAAGTAGCTCAGGGGAGAAGAGGGTCATTCTTTCCCTCTCATTTAGTATCTAATGAGGCATGGTGCTGGATAGGCTATAAACTCCCAGACCTCTTAGAGCCAGACTTGGAGACTGGCAGAATACTTGGTATGGTGAAAAGTGCGGTAAGTGTGCGGTGAGGCAAAACATCTGCCAGTCCTCTGAATGCTCCTGTGTATGTTGTAAGGTGACATTGAAGTGGCTCTCATCGGCAACCAAACCCAAAACTAGAGCTTTATTCACAGCTGAATCTGATCTTTACTCCCTCCAGTGTAAACAAGTGTGTGCCTTCTTTGAAAGACTACAGTAACAACAAGCAATGTCTAAAATGGAATATGACAGAATGTATTCAATTGCCATTCGCAACCCATTTTACTTCCTGTAATGTGACGCACAGACTTTTCCACTGCAAAATATTCAACAAAGATAATAGAAAGGTAGGAAATGTTTTTATTCATTGTGAACGAACCAAATCGTGGAAAGTGGGCGTTTAATATCAGAACAGAAACCTAAATGTGATGCTTGCAGGTTGTAATATTTTAGGCAGTCTGTATTATCTACAAAAGCAGCCTAAAACAATGCCTAAACAGCTATTTGGATATAAGTTAACGTTAACCAATAGCTCACGCTGGTCTGGCTGACATCTGTGAAATAGGAAACTTGTTTTAAAGGTGGAGCAAGTAAAACTTTTTTTTCATCAGAATTACTTGAAGTGATGAATCATGCACAGTGAGGCCAGAGTGTCTGGAGCAACAGACATCCACATCAGGTGCTGCGGTGGAGGGGTGCGACTGTGAGATCAGAACACCGTGAACTGGGAAGACACATTTGATCGACATGAAAGGGCCCTTGGTAACAGGCCTGTCTATCGCAGCCAGAGGGGCCCAGTGTGTGTGTTTATGTGCATGTGTGTGTGACCGATTGTTTTTGCCACACCTTTTAAAATTGGGTGTGATAATCACAAGTGTGTGTGTGTGCACATCTGAGCCCCGTTGCAATTGTTTGGAATTTTCTGAGCAGGACCAGATGTGCTTTGTGCAGATGAAAGCAAGAGGGAAGAAATAAACAGAAAAGTACTGTAGATCATATTTATTGTCTCATGTGAAAGGAACATGTGTGTGAGCAGAAATTGTGAAGCAGCTTTATATTCTTTTAAAAGGAAACCAACTGTCTGCATTCCATCCATTTCATCTACAAACAGTCAATTCATACACATCTATTCTCTGTCTGTTACTAGATCAGGTTGTTTATCATGAAGTTCAGCTATGGCTATTCCAATGACACTTAAATTGAGTAAATCTCTAAGCAGTCTGGCTACAGTATCAACCACTGGGTCTTATTTCTGTTAGACTGTTAAATGTCAAGAAAATTCTCAAAAACAAGTCATATTTCACCCCAAAATCAAAAGTAAAAAGTACTGATTTTTGGTGAGGCTTCATTTTCTAATATTATTTCTTATTCATATTCCTTTTAATTTAATGTAAAAGCACACACGGGGCTTACAGTTTTCACCTAGGTGATGATAAAACATGTAAAAAAAACATATCGACGTTTGATCAAAGCTAGTGATCAAACTACTGTAATATAGAGACTTGTGCTCTTTTGACTTGGGCCCTAACATTTCCATTAAGTAACAAAAACCACTGAAGTCACCCCAAAAAGCACCTAAAAAAGCCTTAACAACCACCCAACAGTAAGTCTTAACAGGTAAGCACTACTCACATTTTCATCTGGAAATGTACAAATCTTGCAGTTAATTTTCACATTACCATGTTTAGATATTACTTCTATTTTATTACAGCTTTAGTGATGCAAGCTACACCATTGTACATTTGACAAATGGTACAACAATTGATGGTGTTTTTTTAACTGTTGCTGTTGAATGAGTTCCTTGGACCTTGGATTCAACCATTATCAACCAACCATGGTGCTATCAACAGATCCCCCAACCCTTCCGCCCCTACCCTGGGGGAAAGTCCTTCCATTGATTTCTGTCAATAAAAAGATAAACATTTCCCCTATCAGTGCTAGACACTTCTCACTGCCATTTAACCGGAGGAAAATAATGATTTCTTGAGCCAGTAACAACCATCAATCTTGGCCATCAGAGAGGGCAACGGCTCGTGACCAGCCAAATGAACAGACTGTGTCAGGAGACATGGCATAAAAGGTGATGTGTAACGAATGGCGGGCAGGTGTCACGAGGGAGCCGAACTTATTTAGGTCATGATTTGTAAAACTGGGCCATTTTCAACCCTTGAAAAACCACTAACCAATCTTAGAACTTTGACTATCCCATAAAATGCTGCCTGTTTAATCCACTTTAGCTAAACTAACAAAAAAACATGATAAAGAATGTGTTAAAAAAGTTATGGACATCAATATATGGCATTTGCTTCATGTTTATATTTCTTTTATACAACTGTTGCAAAAAATAAACACTTGACCCTCTTCACCGATCTCATCCAAGTATCTCCTTCCCAATCATCTCCAGTCACCTTCTATGCAAAGCTGTCTGAACAATTTATTAAAAATGTTTAAGCCTAATTTCACGGCATAAACGCATTATTTCAATCAGTGCTAACGGGAGCGGAGTGCGGCACTAGCAGGCACGGACAAGTCCTGACAGAAGGAAGAGGGAAGCTCATTAACCACTTCCTCTTATCACAGGCTGATCTGTAACGTGTGGAACACACTGGATATTCATTAGCTCTGCCTCCTCTTATCCTGTCGGCTTTAATTGCTAATGATCCTTTTTGTGTGCGTTTGCAGGTGCCTCCCACCATGCCTGACAAATTAAATCTATGCTTACAAAAAGAAGACTTCAGTATGAAGCTTCTCAAAATCTCCCTGCTCGGTCACCGTCTCCCGTGGTGACTGGTTACAGCATGTGCTTCATCTTTAATGCATGCCCTTCCTGCTCCTTTAAATATCGGTTGCACGTCGCATATTTTTTCTGCTAATACAGATGAAGATGTGTTGATGATGTGATGCATTGATCATAGCTACAAAACTGAACATTTGTAATCTGTGATGTTGCTAGGGGAACTCTCAGATCACTGGCTGTGTCTGACAAAGTTTTGCAGGAGCGAAACTGGTTTATGTGGGTGGACTCAAAACAGATCTTGTGATCATAAAGCAGAACTCGCATCTAATCCACGTCTATCCATCAGTGCCTGCTAATGCACCAATGTCCATTCCGCGTGTGTTCGTGGCTTTGAAATGTACTTCAAATAAAGACAAATCATCTGTCAGTATTGACAGATGTAAGCCATTTTCATGAATTTCATGAGCTGCAATCAGCAAATGATGACGAATGTCGCCACACGCAATCGGATTGATCACCTCGCGTTGTGTGGCAAACACCATTTTTGTAGTTGGGTGTGAAGCGAAGGATTGTTCTTTTTCAACACCTGTGATGGCACAGAGGGCAAACCTTGTTGAAATTATTCTGGGCAAACCTAAAAATAATCTTGAATGAGTCAGGATTAATGCACATGTTTGGAAAAATTGGATGAAAACAGTTTTGTTTTTTGCCTGAAGAACTTTTGAGAAATGTGGGGTGAAAGCAGGTCAATTTGAGCCAAATTTGGGGCTTTGTAAACCACAGGGATAGAGCTAAAAATATCACACAAAGAGCAGACAACAAACAACTTGAAGATCTTTTTTATCAACAGGAGCTGGCTTCAATTAGTCATAATGTAGAAGACACGGGTCTAGGAACCTGATGTTCTTCACAAATGCATCTCCACACCGCATCTCCACCCTAAACGCAGACCTTTATCAGCCAGTCTTGTTTTGTTGAAGAATACACAGGAGAAGCAACACTGACTGTCCTCATCTGGAGTGCTACCAAAATGAATCTATGTGATGTTCCAACAATTTATGAGTCATCCTCTCAGAACTGCTTCTCCACAGAGGAAGCTCACAATCTACAATAATAGATGCTCAAGCCTGAGGTTTGTGCATTTACATTTTTAGCTGCTAGCTATGCCAAAAGATCAGAGATTGTAGTCCGTATCAATGAAAACACAACGGAATGTATGTTGAGCAACTATACGGGCCACGCAAAGCTGTCAAATAAATTAGCCTAACCCAAAAAGCCACACAACACATCCTAGGTTTGGAATCACTCTCACAGAGAACAACAAATAACCTTTTGGACTACCGCTGTTCCTTTCTGCCTGAAGACAGATACATCAGAAGAAAGAGCAATGTGTGCCCTCTTTGTTTCTCTGTGAAACAGCTCTATTCTCAGAGGGAATGAGAGAGGGAAACTGCAACAGGCTGCTCAGTTGCTTACTGAAAATAAATGCACCACTATTACCAGTTGCATGGAATGCGACTGTTCCGTGATTGCACTGCGATTGCCCACAAAATGGCTGCTTACCTATATACATTTTCATTAGCCTCATACACATGATTTGTTATTAACAAACAAGAGTATCAGACAAGTACAGTAGCTTTTACCACAAACATTTGCCATGTCAAAGACACGCATTCAAATTAATTCCAAACACTGCATCTCTAACCAGTCGGGACTGCAACATGGTGCATAGCTCCGCCCACTGTGAAATCTTATTGGTCAAAAATCCCCCTACACATCCATTTCTAAATTTGTTTTTATTGCCTGTTATAGTGTTACATCGTGCAGAACTGGCATCAAAGGCAAATGATAGTGTAACAGTCCTGGTGCTCAACCTTATGTTGCTTTTTCTCAAGTCTGTATACTACAAAACACAATAATCATTAAAAAAAACCTTGTAGAATTATTTTATTCTGTGTGGGAGGATATACAGAGCAGGTGGAGCTCACTTCAATGTTATCTAACTTGACGGTGGAATGGAACCAAGTTTATTTGTTTAATCCATGTCAACCATTCGAAGAAACACTCTGAAAGAACCGGCTGATCAATTCTGCAGATCGCCTGAAGCGTCACTATCAATCAAACTGAGTTACTGTTATTGTCCCTTGAGATGTGTCATGTCTGACATTTATAGCATGAACCAAGATGAAAGTGCCAAAAATGAGCCATAAATACGGCCAGACTCCACAACCTCAATTCTGTTTTATTAAAGTCTGTTTTGATGCTGTAACAATCCACAAATCACTAATACATTCAAACTGAAGGGAAATTTCACCCAAAATTTTGCTATAGGCAATGTTTGGAGTCCATAAATAGTTTTGTTTTACATTAATTAAAACTATATTGTCGGTATTTCCTTCAGGTCTGAGAGCTGAATCTGAAATCCAATTGGCCATGGTGTAATTGAATTGAGTAATAGATGCTTTTTTAGAATGTTGGCTAATTTTCTTTAAAAGTTATCAGAAATGTTCTTGCAGTAACATTAGTAAAACTGTTTTCCAATTTTATATAATTTTAGGTTTTAATAACATTTCAGTAAAGTTTTCATTTCATCATTCAGGTTATAATAACATTATTCAAAGTTTTTAATTTTGTAACAATCTTCCACTAACACAACATTCCACTAACAACTTAATAATAATGTTTTTGATATACATTATAAATATATATATATGATAATACTAACATTACTGCATGAACATTTTTGACAACTGTGAAAGAACTTTTAGAGAACATCAGCCAATGTTCTGAGAACGTTCCCTGTTTGAAGGTCAAATATGTCTTGATTAATGTTCCATGTTCAGAAATCCTTCAATTCAGCAGGTGGCCAGACATTATAGGAGACAGTTACTGATGACTTTATTACAAGGTGACGGAGGTTCTAAGGCATCAACACAAAAAAAACTAGAAGAGCTGTCATAAAGCCACAGTGAAGGAAAGGACAAAAACATGTCCGGTTGTTATTTGTTCCACATCAGCTAGAACTGGTTTTGCTTCAATTAAGGTCAGCTGTTGAATTGCTCTTTATAAAAGCCACCTGTATTCTTGGAGAGCAATCACAATCTAGTGCTCTATTTTTGGACTGCCCCCATCTGGGCTTGAAGCACCTATAAAATAGGCAATTTTACAGGTGGAACCGTGGATCAGTCAGCTGTGTCTAAGGGATAACCGATGTGGGCATGTGAAGATGCCTGAAGCTTGACAGCTTGGTGGATTGAAAGACCACACAGCTCATGTCATTTACTCTCTGAGAAATGTACTGGGAAAGAAAGAAATCACAGGAAACCGGTGGCAATTTGCACTATTCTTTTAAAAATCTGCCCTAGAATACAATGTTACCATATTTTTTATGACAAATTTTAAAAGTATTCGCATGACTTTGGCAGCTCAAAAGTGACTCGCAGTACATTTGAGGTACATTTTATCAGTCCGTGCATTTATGGGGAATCGAACCCGTGACTCTGGTGGTGTCAGTACTGTGCCCAACAGATTAACGCCAAGAACCTCAGAACCACAGAAATATATTGCTAATGTGTTTAAGGAGTGAAGCAACATACTGCTGTCCACAGAGACATCTGACCCCAGTTGCTTTTAAAAAGCAATTTCCTATTACATTTGTCCATGGCAGAATCTCATTTGCATCCAATAAAAGAGGGGCCTTATTTTTCCCAAGTTCGCTTGCCAAACGGGTCATGATTCCTCAGGCTAATTATCCGATGAGTCATCATTACCTGTGCATCACGGCCCTATGATAGAGTAAAAATAGATACCGTACAAGATGGAGAACTGTACTAATTAACACAGCTTACCCTGTTTGCTGACTTCCCTCAAATGCAGAGAAGACACATGAAAGTTTCAGAAGGTTATAATCATGATTTCTGAGGGGATGTTTTTCAATGTATCACAAAATGACAAAACATTTAATCACTTAAATTCAAACTAGCTAGGGTAAATCTAAAAGTTTATGGAGACTCAAATGAGGAAGAATTTGACAAGTTTTTTTAATTTCTTCAGAGTTTTTAATTTCAGAGCAATTCTCTCTGGGAGAAAAAGTTCAAATGTTCAAAATAATTTGTTTCTGTAACAATTCATGATTAATAAATTGAAATCAAGCAATATAACAATATAACAACATCTCACCTGTTTTAATTTTTTCAGGTCTTCATCCAACTCAAGATTGTCCAGAATAACAGCAACAAAAAGGCTCAGAAGTATCTAGAAGACAACAGCATACAAAAAAAGCTTTCAGCTTTTATTTTCTTATACATAAATATCATATCTACAAAAATTGTGTTCAGTATACTAATATTTGGATATATTGTATGAAATTGTTCAACCCACGTTATACTTAGATTATTGGCGCAGCTATATTTTAAAGCATTTTAAGGATCCGTGGCACAGGTGGTTAATAAACAAGATGCAGATTTTAAATGGCTGATACTGCACAAAAGTACAGCAGACTTAAATACTGCACAGAAAATATGCCCAAGTGTTTAATATTATCAGCACTTTGAAATTAATTAAAATGCTTCTCTTTATTAGTGAGAAGTCTATAGCAGTCCTCAAATGCATTAGGCATTGTGTCTTTTCTCTTCATCATATTTTTTTCTTGACAGGAAATGAATAAATGATTCAGCCCTGTCTTGATTACATGCTCGGCCTGTTCTGTCATTAATGTGTGCTTCCATTCAAATGTCACATTGAAATGCTTTCACCTCACTCAATCAAACTTGTCAAAAGTCAAACAATAGAAAAAAATCATTACGACCACAGCGCAATTACAGCCACAGAACATTTTGTTCTCAACAGAGCACATTTCCAAGAAATGGTAAAAAGAATTCATACTAAGTAGGTAATGTGCAAATCATTAATTTCAGGTCCCAATTATATCAAACGTTAATAGTTAATGGTCCCCACAATGTAGGTGTGTTTGATCTAGACCATCCTTGTCGGGTCATTTAAACCCCACAATGGTAGAAAAACAAAAACAAACTAACTAATACATATATAATAGCTCAGCGTTTGCCTGAAACAACAGTGATGGAGTTACACGGCCCAGAAGGTGACACTGGCTGTGAATGCCCCATAGAAGGCATTTTTAAAGTATAAAAATATAGATAAAAGGAGAGTGTCTGATGTAAGAAGTAGGTGGCCAGTAGGCAACACAGGATTTTGTCCATGTCCACTCTATACCTTATGTGCATCAACAATGAGATTTTAGGCTACAAGCAGTGTTGAGGCACCAGTCAGCGGCATTTCACGTTATACTACATCCCAACTAAAGATGTTTGTAGTTTCTATTTCTGTGGTGTTGTGCAGGGCAGTCCCAACTAAATTGAAATCCCACTAGGCGTATATAACTGTATATTAAACATCAAATACGATCTGATTGGCTGTGATTGTGTTGCTTCACGCAGCATTTTCACATGTGAGAACAAAAAAACAACACTGAAAACTTGTCACTTCATATTTTATAACATTTTAAAACATTATTTAAACCTGCAGCAAAACGCCAAGAGCAACAAATGCGTGTTATGTGCAGAAAGCTTATTATATAAGCAATATTTGGCAATCGCATGGACAGTTTAATCCCACAGACTGATTAATCTTCTGATATTTGGCCAATTTGAGATTATCTGTATTGTGTCTGCTTGGCAGGTTTCAATATCCACTGACAGTCTTGCCAACAGATAATGCACAGTTTCTATTTTCCAATATTTTTGAGTGAATTATGTAAACACTGAGAAAAAACTCTGCAATTTTGTGCACGTCTAATTTGCTGGCATTAAACAGTACTTTATCCTACATATATTGGGCCAAATGTGGTCTTATACTTTGGGTCACCACTGTGTTTATCACATTGGCCACTAATCAATCAAACATTGAAAAACTCACATTGGTTGACCACTAGTTCAAAAGACTGTATAGTGTATATTTCAAGCCCAAAGTTAAATGCTTGGCTTGTATCTTAAGGAACATCACCCAAAACAAATGATATTTACCAGTGTGGCAAAAAGATGATAGAGAATAAAATATATGGCCACCAATGGAGCCCACATGTGTCCAACCGCCACCAGTGTTTGGTCCATGACATCCACCCAACCCTCCTGTGTAAGGATCTGGAACATGGACATAAATGCCTGTGGGAAAGATAGAAAGCAATGATCAGCCTGTGTTTGCCTATAACACATCAGATAAAACACAACACTGTCTGCCCCGCTCAGCCTTAAAAATACTGCTGGGAGTCAGCATTAAAGAGTGTTAAAGTTTCAGTGTTCAATGTTATAGTCTGCAAAAAATAAAAATTCTGTCACCATTGCTATCATGAAGTTCCAACTCTATTTGACAACCTTTCTTCTGTGGAACACAGAAAGAGATATTTTGCAATTGTGTATCATTGACGACAAACCTGTATTTGAACTTAATACATTTTGAAAGCATAGTGAATAATTTTCTATGAAAAATCTATTTTAAGTTTGTGAAATGTAAGGACGACTTTAATTTTCTGTCACGTAAAGCTATAGCACGGCTTTAGAAGACCAGGAATCATGCAGTACAATGTATTTTTATTTTTGAGTGAACTAACCCTTTAAAAACCTGCTACAGCAGAAGGAATAAAGTAATCTTTTCAGTGGTTGCATCTATGAGAGAATACTCAAAAATATATCTTGTATTTGATATGTGACACTAATTGGCCTGACTCTGCTTTGACCTCTCCAGTCACCCAAACATACATGTAATACATATTCACATATGTACAAGCCTTTTCTGACTGGTAATGTATTTCAGTTACAATCAGTAACAAAATAAGACAACACTTTTGACTTAGAGTGCAATAATTCCCTTCAAATGAAACATGGAACATACATACACAAATATAAAAAAACCCACACAGAGCTCCAGCTCTCAGCATCCTACAGTGATACAAGACTGTATTTCCAGCATCTTTTTTCATGGAAGTCAAATGAAGGTCTAAACCCAGCTGGTCCAAAAGCCTGGTCACAGTCACACTGTCTCTGAGTGACTGCAGATGCAGATCATTTTGCAACAGGTCTATTGACAGGGGAGCGGGTAAACATCATTATCTTCAATGGTTATCATGCCACCCGCCTTGGAAATGAGCAGCATCTGTTTATGTGAGCCCCTCCAAATCCCAGCACGCACTGGGATCACTGGAGTCCCACTAATAAGGGAGGATAAAAAGACACCACTAATGAGGGCCCCTCTCTCGTGCTCATCCTATCAAAAAAAACTTATGTCTACTGATATATTAAATATTATATTCATAATTTTAGGGATTTTTTATCCACACTAAATGTTTCTAGGCAGAGAAGCACCGATAGGCTTTCCCGTTATTGATTAGCTGCCTGGATAACCGTTAGCATTTTAAAGGTGCACTCAGTGACTTTTGCTTTATTTCACGCTGGTCATTATGTCAGATGTCTTTCTGATATCTTGCAACGTGATGATGCAGCAAGATGCAAAATGTGCTATTTAATTATCTTCATAATTTAATTGTAACTAATAATAAATATTACATAGTTTATATTGATTATGTTTATTATTAACATTTTGGGTAACTACATTTTTTCCAAAAGTGGCATCAAATATTTTTTAATGATGGAAAAAATACTGAAAGCACCTTTAATCTTTCAGGTTTGTAAAAGAAACATGAGCTTTGAATAAATCCCTAAGAGAAATAAAAAATAAGATCTCTTTCATATCAATGATTTCTTCTAGATATCAATGACATTACAGACAGAGCAACGGCAGACTGTTACTCAAGGCTGTTACTTCAGCTTGTCATATTTTTCCTACTGAAAAAGCTAAAAAACATCACACAAAGATCTCAATAAAATCAAAAACTGTGTTCTGTCAATATACCAAGTCTATATTCAACAGTGACAGATTTCAATATAACATTTTACATCAAATTTCTCCATGGCCAATTTATCTGAGCTACAATATTTCATCTTCTGATCTTCAATGACTTTGTGTCTCCAGAAGGAGGGAGATTTACCCGTGGAAATGTGGTAAAACGATCCAAGTCCTCCACAAAGCAGAACATCTGCAGACTGATGGCAGACATCACTATAAGCAGACTGGCAGTGAACACAACTAGACTGCCGAGTTTCTTCCCTGGACCAAAGATCTTATACACAAAGTCCTCCAGTGCTGGGGAGATCTTTATCAGACGGACCACTCGCAAAACCTGCAGGTAAGAAGGACATAAACTTCATTTAAATACTTCAACGTAAAAACTTAGTATTAGTACATCTTGAAGTGAGAATTCAACTCAAGTGTAACCAAATTAATCAATGACTACCTTCAGCTTTCATTTAAACAGATCAATACATGAGCTTGGCTTAAACACTTTCAAATGTGTCAATAATTATTAACATAATTATGCAACACATATAACATTCAATTTTCTGTGTAAAGTCTTTTTTCGAATTCTAACCACATCATCTAAAATTAATGTTCTGAAATCCTCTTAATATCACATCTTACTCCAAAAAGATTTGAAAAGTGTGGCACGACTAACTTTCTGTCAGACAGAAAACCTTTGCTGTAGCCCAACATACAACAAATAAATTGAAAATCATCACGAGGAGGATACTGATGGCTTTCGGATTGATTTTTAATGAGCAAACTGATTTCAGGTTTCTTCAAAAATAACACGGTTACACAGTGCATTGATGCTCAAGCAGTTAGTGATTTACTCTCAGTGACAACGAATATGAGCAATAATGCATCTTGGTCAAATTTTGATCAAGAGTGGAGAATGGATATCGATCCATTTGCTCTGGCTGAATGTGACCTGAGTCTTCCTGCTGCAGTT
>JAZGTK010003291.1:0-27933 GCA_036877625.1 Ambastaia sidthimunki | reverse complement strand
GAGAGAGTTTAAGTGTGGACATTTAAGTGTGACAAACTGCAGTGTTTCCCAAACCTTTTGGTTTTAAGATCCCCCACAGCCCCATCGGTGACGCTCAAGCAGCTCTTCATCTAAACCAAGCCAGATAACGTTCATTACGCTAAAGCCTCCATTATTCTGATGAATCACTTTTAAACAAAAAACAATAGATGCTGTGGGTGAAGACAGATTCACAGAAGTAATGAGCTCCTTCCTGTAATGAGATGTATGAGCTTGTTTGTCTTTCACAAGTTTTAACAGTTCTGTGGACAATCATGAAGAAACGTCACAGAGAAAGATCTACTGTAACAGTTCACCTCATTTACCCCTGTGAGACCCTCTTATCTTCTCCTCAGCATTAAAGAACAAGATGTGCTGTAACTTCTGTAAAGTATCCTGGAGTATTGAAGGAGTGACAAACTATTATTTCTGACACCACACACCTTTTAGATTAGCTGTATATAGTTAGAGTTGCGATCGAGGCCTCACTAGCTCTACACCAATCACTCCAAACACATCTTGAAAAACAAGGACTGCATGAGAGAGACAGGAAACAGAGATGTAGTCTGTTGAAATCTATTGGATTTAGCACAGCTACAATGGCTGCAGCGTGTTGCCAAATCAAAATTCTGGCCGAGTGCATGAGCATGTTGCCCCATGAGGCTCAGCTGGAATACAACCAATCGCATTCCGAAGCCCTCCACATTATCTCCCTAAACATCTGCCCCATGCCTCCACGGTGCTCAAAAATGACGGGAACCGTTTGAATAATGATTCAGAGTTGCTCTTCTGAATGGTTAAACACATCTGCACCAGCAGCCTTCTTTCATAGCAGGAATCAGTTCGGATGTCTGACCTGAATCCACATTTAAATCACTTGATGCTCAATGGAAGACAGAGTGCTGATGCGAATGTATGTTACTATGCAATAGTTTCAGCATTAATAAAAATGTCAGTGCTCTGAATATTTGAGACTTCTTACTTGCTGACATCAGAAAATGGCAAGGGGATGCTTTTTGGAGATGTGTACATACACTGTACATAAAATACAATTAAATGTTAAAGAGATGATTTTGCTAGCAGGACAATGTTAACAAATCAAACCATGACCTATGTGGACAGGCTAACCTAATGAGCAAAACTTTAATTGGTGATATTTGTAAATTTATGGTGGCATTTCATTGGTTGTACATTGATACCAGCCATCTATTTTTTCCTTTTTGTTAAAAACATTCACATATATATATGGAAGTGCACACACACATATACACAACTGACATTCAAATTCAAGGTAACATGATCGTTCAAAGAGACAGAGATTTCCCATCATCTGATGTAATGCGCTTAGACACAATCAGTATCATTGTCAACTAATCAGCATAAAGTCAAATGCCCACAGTGGGTGTTCGCACAGCTAGATTTATGTGTGCTTCCGCTCCAGCCAATCAGCAAAAGGCTTATTAGCTTGAATTTCACAGGTCTTCCGATAATTAATTTCAGAAGTGTTCCACTCCAAAACCATTCCGTTCTGCCAGAGACTGAAGTCTTTGAATACAATATAGGAGCCTGGCAGCTAATCTAACTAGGGTTAGGCCATAATTGGACTGCCTCCACGTCTGACCTCAATTTCTCACTACTTAAAAGGTCAGGCTTCTGGAGGACAATGTCTCTCTGCTTCGGATTCTCCCTCGCAATCTACGGAAATGAGGAAAGGACCTAGAGAACTAGAGAGGAAAAAATCAATTATGATTTTACATTTGGTCACATTAATCAGGGCACAGTCTCTGGCTAGTGGACTACATGGAAAAATATCTCAGCAACAGGTAAAGGCAGGAGTTTATACTGAATAGCATTACTTTCCTCTGGCTTTATAATCCATATGACTACAACAGCACATATTAAAATTCAGGTGTTTATATCAGTCTGCTGCTAGTTTAGGGTATAAACCTAAAAGAAAAAGCACAAATGGATCTATCTGGGTGAAAAAAAGGCAAGAAAAAGACAATCACCTACCAAAACATTATATTCACCTGTCTGTTGGCTTTTATTCAGTGATCAATTTAATGTACCGTGTAAACAGAAATATTGTAAAACAGTTTGTTGACTGCATTGTAAAATACAAATGTTTTCTTTACCCTGGGTAGTGTGTATTAAACATGGAAAATATCACATTGACAACACAAATATATTACGCATTGGCTCAGCAGCACAACCGTGTTAGAAAAGCACTTTTTTTCCCTTATCTGTCAGCTCCTCTGAGCTTTACATTCAAGCTCATAAAATGCTGTCAAAACAGCCTGTTTAAAAGAGGCCCAGACAGAGAGGGTAAGCAATTACAGAATTACACTTTAATTTTTTCAAAGGTCCTTAGTCTGCAGCTGCTAATAGAATTGTGCATTTAAACGTGAGTGTTTTTGGAAGAGAATTCTTGATTTGTGTTGCCTATGCGCTTAACTTTAATTGCAAATCCCATTAGTCTTAAAACTGGTGCATTACACTGGCAATTTGATAAACAGATGGCACGACTCCCCACCTCACATCCACCACAGCACTGAATAAGGAAAAACATCATTACTTTCACTTAGGAGTCCTTGCCCACTGAAATGAGCCAATTACAGGAAAGATGCTTGATCATTTTGCCGTTTGTCCTTCGTAAAACTTGCAAGCAACACCGCAACACAATCCTCATCTGAAAACATGGCTGATACTCACAATGATTAGTTTTATATGTGCCCCAAAATTCTCTTTATACTTTTTTATTTTTTTTGCTACTGAATGTAAAATATCTGGAATATATTATTGTTTTTCAAAGAAAACAACTGAAACTTCTTGTATATTACAGTCAGCTTTTTGTAGGCCTGAATCTATTATTAATGAAATCTCAGAGCCGAGCATTCTTTAAGATTATGTGCATAACCGCAGTTTCCCAGCAGCCAAGGTCAGAAACTTTTTGACGGGTTCTGCATGTAGCCATACAGTAGAAAGTAATAAACTGGCAAGAGATGTTATACACTTGTGTAATATATGCCAATTATTCAAGGTGAACATGCTACAAAGAGTAAACAACAGCCAGCAGTAGCAAGCATGATGAGTCAGGAGAGTAAAATAAGGGCCTCTCATCTTAAATGATGGATTAAACCTGCCACACAAGGTCCGGAGGCAAAGAACCCTGTGTGCTCGTGACCAACACAGTGATACACCATCTTTCTCTCAGTGCCATTAGGCTAGAGCCCATGAGACATTTCCTCTCTGAAGGACAACCTATTATATGGGTAGGGCTGAAGAGTGCTGTTTCACCAAGATTGCAAGAGTAGCAGGTGGATTACGAAGAAACTCACACCATGGCCTTGGTTAAACACATGGGCAGGTGCTTGAACTGCTTAAGCAGAGGTCAAAGTACCACTGAGCCATTTCTCACTATTAGCAAAGGTCCAGTATGGCCTCACATATTCTCTCAGCCTTTGGATTGCTCTCAGACCATTTACTGACAGTCTGTTCCATTCTTCATGATCTGAATCAGTCCGCCTGGAAACAAAGTTTCGCCTGGATGAAATAATCACTGGATTTGCTGAAGTTTGCTGAGTTGGTGGCAATAAATCTTTTATAGGTACTTAAAAGTTTCATTTTCAAGAGACACTTACTGGAAAGTTAGCTAGATATCCACAAAAATAATAAAATATTCCATTTTGTCTGTGAAATGGTATGTACTTATTACTTTTTAATAGGCCGGAATTTTGATCACCAAGCTAATTTTCCAATTTTACTGGAGGTTTCAGTATAACTGCCAGAGATGGCCACATTGTTTTAAAAAAATTACTTCTACTATTATTTTGATTCACCCGCCCCTAAACAGCATGTAAAAACAAAACAAATAGTGATTGGTCACTTGATATGTTGCAGTCTATTCATGTTAAAGTAATATCTTTCCAATGGGAAACTCAGTTGTTGTTTAAGTAATAGGGAACGTACTGTAGTCAACAACAATGAGGAAAAAAAACAGAGAGACCTTGAAATGTAATAAAAAGCAATGCACTTCACGGCTGTGATGTCCTCGTTTATTTGTTTCATTTTGAATGAGTGGCAGAACTTCATACCACTTTGAAGAAAGTCTGAAATGTCCTTGAGAGAAGCATGTAAATATATAAAATCAGACAAATAAATACTTTAAATTGCATCTCCGGAGAAACTCAAGCTATACAGTACAGGTTAAAGCTGAAAGCAATGCATTATAGATTCTGCTCATGCTGAGAGTTCCCCATACTGTAGCATCTCCAGTACTTTCTTCAAATGTATTCCAACAGAGCACACCACAACAGGAGATGGGAAGCGTATCTAGTACGGTAAAATTCAACAATCTTACACCGTCGAGATGACAAATGATTGATTGCATTGGCCTGTTACCCAGTGCCAAACCCCAAACACAAACCCTGTTGCAGGGTGAAGATGAAACATTACATCATTAAAATCTTTTCCACCAGGATGTTTATAACCCCAATTCCCTGCAAGCTTTCAGAGAATCCACACTCTAACAACCTTCAAAAATTGTGTTTTGTCTCAGGGTCCCAGATTGTGGTTGGAGGCGGCGTAATGGCCGATCACGGTGGATGAATTCGCAAACTATGTGAAACCAGTAAAGAATAACTGTGAAGGTTGGTGGAATATTACAAAAGCCATTAAGCAGCGCCCGAAGCTGACACAAACCTCAGACAACATCAGCATGCCCCGGCACGCAGCTGGCCCCCACAACGCTTATCCCTCAGAGACGGGCCCAGAACAACTGCAACCACTCAATTACATTAATATCACAAATTGGAGTCAGGAGGAACAGATAGTCATAGAAAATGAAACCACTTTTCACAGAGTTTAAATGGAATTTGTTCGTGTCATGCAAATGAGACTACGTTGGTCCTATTTAAAAACGCATGCTTCCAGGAAGTAATGCGATCCGGCAGCACTCGAGGATTGCTCAAATACAATCTCTGATATGTTCACAATCCATTACGATAAATACCAAGGTCTAGTGTTTACTCAAATGATGAGTTCACCACAAAGAAAATAAGGAAACAAATGAGCAATTTTGATGAGCGCTCTTACAAAACGGCAGTTCTAGTTTCAAGGGCGAAACATCAGAGATTTACCAGAAAATAAATTAAAAACGTCTTTTAATTTTAAATTAAAATATTATTATTATAAGTTAAGAGAGACAGACTTCCCAAAGCACATGTCCCGTCTTCTCATTTTCTGTGACAAACATACAGTACATACGCCATGATTTTTACTTAAGAAACATCACGCATCAGGAATGCTGTTGCACTAAACATCATTTGGTCACCGACACATTGCTGCAGGCCAGTACAACAACATAATTGTGAGAGTGAAATTGCTTGAATTCTACAATAGTGCCTGTACAAAAAAATTGAGGATCGGATCAAACTGTTGTATTGTGAGAAAGTTATCAAAATGAACAATGAAACTGGAAAAACATACAAAATAAAAAAGCTGTGGCTTTTCAGTTAAGGTCAAGGGAAAAAAAGCTATACACACCGTATACACAAACATCCACTCTGTGCATCGCACCATAATGGAACTGCCACTAGTATCCCATCATCCCCCCCAAATGTACCGTTTCATTATGTCTGAGCAACAGCCTAAAACGACATCACTGATTACCAGAACTGGCCCTGAATAGCCAGTCACCTCTCTGCTCTGACAATGTGAGAACCAGTGGCTGCTGCTGGGCACATAATCTTGATTAAGCAGTGCTGGCGGACTGCAGTTCTCAGGTGGACTGTACTGTTCTCAGATCAGTCTCAGCACTGTTGTATTCAAGGTACGGCAGATGCTTTTCTGGCAAGGTCAACAACTTTGCTGAGTGAGATAGATGAAACATAAAACTGAGACAGAACGGAGGAAAGTTCTGCTTTATTAATTTTTTATCCTAAAATATGGCATTTCTGTCTCAGCAGTATTGTAGGTTATGGACGTCACAGAGCTCAATCTGGCAAAGACAAGGGACGTCAACAGCCTGCTTTACTGTACTTGCTGTACTTTACAACTGCACACAAAAGTTAACATATATTAAAGGCAAAGAAAAACTGGTGTCCTCTGTACACAAACAGTCTCAGAGATATTTCACAAACGTATGTTTGTATGAGCATACATGCCTGCCTGCAATCCTTACAATGTTTGACCTACAGAGAAAACACAGCTTTGATGGTTCCACACTTCCTCCAGAAGACTAGAAGACTTTCTTCCCCAGATATATTTATGTATGGACCTGTGCCGAGGGGCTTTAAACAGATTACATGATGTGTGTACAGGTAATTTGACTGTGACTCTGAAATGAATGGAGGAAGCTATAAATCTCACCATCATAAAAGATCCATACAGGGTATAAAGGAATGCTTTTCTGTGTGAGATCACGTTAAAATAAATAAATATACAAAACACAGGGTAGAAAAGATAAATATATATCCACTCTCTCCCTCTAAAGTTTTATAAAAGTCTTCTTGATATATGAAAGACAACTGTAAGAAAATCTACACTTTAATAAGATCATACATTTTTCCGTACAGTATATTGGGGTTTAAAAATTTAGATCATTTTGATATGACATGGATATGGTCAAAGGAAAAATAAAGATAAATACGAGATATTTACTGTATGTTTAGTATGTATGTACTAAATGTACTACTGTATGTATCATGCATCATTTGGCTTACAAATTATACAAAAAGTGTGAAATTATTATTCAACGGTATTTAGCACAAATTCAGAATAGCTATGAAATGAGGCTAAGCAGCACAAAGTCGTCTGCTATTTTTTCCATCAAAATTAAAAAAACATTTGGTCTATGACCCGTATTTCTGCCACTGAATAGCAGGGCCAAAATTGCCTATAGTTGAAGAAACAGCCATATAACCAGATTAGATTCTCTTTCAATTCAGCATGTAATACAAGCTTTTGGATATTATTTAGAGTGCTGAACAGCCAAGCAGCTACTGTACAAGTGCTTGAACAGCTGAGTGTTGTGATCTTAACTTAACTGGCTCTGAGCTCTGCAATAATGAAACTGCTTGGATATGGTCCAATCGCGTTTGAGCTTGGAATGGGTTGGAAACCAAGTGCGTCTGGTTGCGGCAGAAATCAGTAGAACTTCTTAATGTCAGCACATTCAACCTGACGTTTGATACTAGTCGGTCCTGGCACTCCCTACCAGTGCATATGAGTGACTCAGAGTGGAAGCGCAACGGCGGAGTTGCGTGTTGTTGCCTGGAGCGTGAAGCTCGCTGTAAGATTGCTCCATCACGTATATAATGCATGTTAACGGCCAAAAATGCAACTGCATGTCAGCAAGAATTAACGTATTAAACAGAAGCTAACTTAACTCTGTGCACTTAATAGGCTAGTGGATTAGCTTATTACAAAGTTTCTCCTTCACAATGGTGAAATTACTAAACCTGACCTTCATTGTCTGATAATTCCGGACCTGGTATCCATGTCCTTCAGTTATGATTAAATAGGTACAGAGTCTGTCTCTGCTGTCCGCAAACATTATTCAGATACACAGGAATTAAATCAGAGCAGACTGGGCAAACATTTTTTTAAAACTCTGAAATAAACCAGCTCTCAAGATTCATAAATAGTACATCACTGATTAGCAACAAATAGATAACAATTTACCCAACTTCCTGGAAATGTTCTCAGAACGTTGGCTAATGTTTTAAAACTTTGTTTCTAAAACTTTCAAAATAACATCTTTAACATTTTTGTTACTAAATTGAAACATTAGGGAAATGTTCCTACAACCTACAATTGTTAGCTGGGTATGAATGTTTGCAGTTTGGGTGCATCTTAGCTGTCTATCTAGCAATAACAAATTCAAGTCAAATCCAGTGTATATGAATGTTATTTATGGACAGCAGAAATAAAATCTCATTATCGTACTTGCCATAGATTCCTCAAACACAAACTTGCTTATTAGGCTTTTTGATTGACATGTGGCTGCTTTCGAATGCACATGTGAATGAGTGTGAGAGCGTTCACCCTCCTGACAATGCCTTGGCGAGACATTAATGTAATCACAATCAGTTTGTCTTAAGTAATTCTGCTAAAATATCAGATCTGTGTATTAGGCTTTTTAGTGTACTGTAAATGCAGCATAATACAACTGCCATCATTAATATTAATCAACATTGATAAGAAAACCACTTAAGTAGCTTTAGGTAAGTAGATTTAAAAAGCCCACTACAACAAAACATGAATGCAAAGTTAAGAATAAAGAACAAAACTGTACAGTTATTTTGTCAGACTGAAACAGTGCTTTTGAAACAGTTTTAGTATTAACATTTTAACATATTCCTTTTAAGGTATAACATCCTTGCCACCCTTTTTAGATGCGTTTTTGAAATTAGCATCAACACTTATTCACTGGTTATTGGTGAGGTATCAAGACAACCCAAATCCTAAAGATGACAAGTACTGGAACACACATTCCCTGCTTCCCACACTAGCCAACAGATGACTACACCAGCTGACAGTGCAGCAGCCTTGGGAAGAGTACACCAATCAAAAAACAACACTGGACACAACATGCCTATGTCAAAACAGCATGTCTTCTCCTGGATTTACCAAAGTGGCCTCCAGTTTATTCTGAAAATTTAAGATGTCTCTAATAAAAAACAGAATATAACACTGCGCTAACCCTGACACCAGAACCACAAACCGCACAAACAATGACACTATAACAACCCCCTACACAACAGGAAGCAAGTCTGCCGTTGAGCAGAGAGTGACATGCAATAACATGTTTGGTTGTTTCCCTGTTGGCTCAACAGAGGCTTGAACATCCAATCTGCCTGAGCTTGACTCTCTCCTCGACAACAGCAGACACATAATGGAAAAAAGCGCTGCTTTCCCTCTTGTTTCTTATTTATCCGCATGTGAGCGGGAGGCAGACAGGTGGAGGAAAAGGACAGCTTATCAGTGCAGGAAATGACAGGCTGTTGGGCCTGTATGATGACACAGCATCTAAAGGTCAGAAATGACAGCTGCACATTATGTAGCGGAGCAAATCCTGCATCCTTAACTGCCCTCAGAGGACTCCATCATTCCTGGCGTCTTAACTGCAAAAACTGTGGAATATGAACCTGAAAATCTCAGATATCACACATGGAGTGTATCTGAGGTTGAACTGATGCCAGAATTTTGGCTCTGGTATTGCTGGCTTGTTATCGATACTTCAGGCAACAAATAAACAGCTTAGGTAGCAAGGGCGAAATAAAACTTAAACTGTTAATGGAACTGATAATGAGATCATTTTTATCCTCTTAAAGGAAAGAAAACAAAGTGTAAGTGTGATTGTTGGGTTAGTGTACACACATGTAGTATCAAAACGTGCAAGAATGCAATAAATACTGTAACAACTTTTCCTACATTTTTGTGGTCGCTGTCCTCTGTCTTATACTCTTCCTAATAATTAAAATGATTTAATGGTATTAAAAATGTTTCATGTGGAGCTTCAGTGTTTCTTTTTTTTTGTATACTTTAGGTTTTACAGACAATACAGACAAGGCAATTAACAGACAATTTGTCTGACAATAACAGACAATGTGGTAAATGCATCTCACGCATCAAAGCATTAACGTTCACTGTTACCTAAACCTAAAAGCAGCACACTGCAGTCTGGTGAATATCTGGTACAGCAGTAGTTTAATTACCTGTATACCACACAAACCTAATCCTGCATGTTTTTCCACTCAGGGTTTGCCATGTGAAATCTCATCTGAAGAGCTGCTCGGTCTGAATAATTAAGCTATATTTCATTGCTTGACCTCATGCATTATGAAGAAATGATTACCATAATATGATAATTATTACAGACTTAAAATTCTCTCTTCAGGTCGGTGGGACATTATTACACGAGGTAAAATGGAGCTGAGGGCTCAGTGGGGGTAATTGGTTCATGGACATTGGGTAAAAAAAAAAAACAGCTAACAAATCCCAGCATACTTTAGCTGCCGCACGCCTAGCCCATCGTGTCGTATTAGCGAGTAAAGATTTATAGTTCCACATATTAACTTGTCTCTTATTCTGTGCATCTGGGAAGTTGTCCAGTGAACATGATGTGCATGATGGGAGACAGGAAAACATTGGCCTATGTCCCTGGCAGCCACAGTCCCCTTCTTACCCTGCACAACACTATCATAAGCAGACACAACAACAATCAGTTTGAGACGCAAAAGAAAGAGACTGGAGGCTCCCAATGCACTGTGAAATAGAGATGGAGGATGTCTGAAGGCTGAGAAAGAAACAGACAGACAAGAGTGTTTATTACATTCGGGAGGCGATTTCAAGATTGAATAACAAGTTAAGCTCCGTACGTGAGAACTATACTGTGGGAAAACAAGAAAACTACAGAAAACAAAAGGATTTCACAAACATGAATGAAGCTCAGTTCAGATCTGGAAGCTGTGCTACATGGCTAAACATTAGCTTTTAGCTGACAATAACAATGACTGCATTAACTACTGATAACATTCTGGAAAGCATTTAGCTAGCTTAACAGTACCTAACCAGCTGTTTGCCTGTTGATTAACATAAACCAATAGCTTTTTGTAGCCCAAGAGATGGAAAGATCACAGAGACATTTTTAATGCAGATTAATACGGATGAATCATGCACAAAAGACCAGTAACAAATTAAGAGGGTAAATGTCAATTCTGATTTCATACTGACTCCAAATATTTTGGCTAATTTGATAAAGCTCTTAGCTACCAAGTAAAACGCATTGTTTTCAGCTTCATTTTTAGCTGTTCACACATCACCACATTTCAATCCCTAATCAATGCAAAAAACATTTAGGGTCAGCAGGGCTTCAGTCATTCAAGCTTTAGCTGACTTAATTGTACAAACAATGTGTTTTGAATGGTCAGTGCACCACATCTGACTAATGGACCTCAGAGGGCAAATTATGCAGAGATCTTTGTAAAAAACAGAGGAGCTATATGCACCACATTACTGCAGAACTACAAACACCAGACTAACTCTGGCTTTGGCTTCATATTTATCTAGTGTGCTGAGGGAAATCAGCCCTGCTGGAAAATCCACCTTAAGCTGACAGCACTGTGTTGGAACATGGTAACTGGTCTAAGCTGGTCAGGTTGACCAGCCACCTTGTTCCAAAAACCAGCTCAACTTCCTGATGCTAGCCGGAACATCTGATAGCAGGATTGTTGCTGGTCCAAGATGGTCAGCTTCTACCAGCTAATGACCAGCTCAGATTGCTATCAAAATCATAGCAATCAGCTTAACCTGGATTTTTCAGCAGAAAAGCCTCATTTAAAAGGGGAAGCAGGCCTCCCCTGTGTTAAACTTGCTAAGCTTAAGTACATGTCAAACATCTGGAGCTGGCAAGAGGTGAGAAAGAAAAACACAGAGCTGTCCTACTGGAACACACCCCCTCCAAAACCACAATTTGAACACTCGAGACATGACTGCATTTATCCAGCAGCCCAAAGATCTGAGGAATTAGCACCTCTCCCCCCAGCCCCGGGTAAAGCGGCCTCACTTAAAATCATTTAACACTCTGGTGAGCTTGATGCATGAAGTGCTCCCAACCGCCGTCCTGCAGAAGGTGCGAGAGACACACAGCGTGCTAGAGAGAGAGAGAAAGTCCTTATTGACCTGCCTTAAATGCTTTTTATTTTTTCAGCAGCTGTCAGATTGTATTGTGTTAACATTATGCAGTGTGTTTTTTCCCTTAGGTGATACTGATAAAGAATGACTTGATGTGGGCTGTGCGTGTGTAATCCTTTTAAAGGAAACCTGGCTGACTCTTGCTGCTGAACTCTGTGTCTGTCCTTGCGTTAACTGGACGAGATCCAACAGGATTCAAAACCGTTTCAGTTTAACAGCAGCGCTTGCAGTCACGATGTATCGGCCTCATAAGAGACACTTATCAGTAACCGAAGCTGCTTAAATAAGGGTCAGCACGGCTTTCCTGCACACTAATGCAAAACAGTCTATGAACTTTTGAATGTTTAAAGGTTGCAATCTTCTGTCAAAAAGGCCATTTCCAATATAATGGTCATTATACTTCACTTCAATCTAATTTGACTATAGTATTTCAAAAGAAAGGAAACAAGCACAAAAGAAACAATGGCTTTTATACACTTGAAAGCCAATTCTTTAATATTGTGATGAAAGGGACGATCGTCATTAAATTGCAGTGCCTGGGGATTTTAATAAAACAAGATTTTCATAAAGTCCCAATTTTAAACCATTGCAACTTTATTTCAACTTAACGTTCATTAACTGCAATACAATATATGGTCTATTCTCAAAATGGCAAACGGCATCCTCGAACCGTTTTTACATTGGCAGTGGGACGTTGGGATGTGCATTTATTTATTGGGAATGAATTGGCTGTTGAAAAGTGGTTCCTGTATGACAGGTGGTTGGAGGGGTTAAAAAAAACAAGAGAGCTTGTTAACAAATCCAAAAAGGAAAATCATTGCAGAAGAAAAGCAAAAAAATATGTTTTGCTGTCCAAAGTCAGAGCAAAAAATTGCTTGTTAAGGCAAAGAAACAGACTTTAAATCTTTCTTCCTTCTTTACTTCTTTTCCTTAACATGCACTGAAGATCAAACGTGTATGCACAAATGAAAAGCGTTAAAAATAAAATGTTAAAAATAGGTAATAATAGCTACATTTTAATTTTCTGATGTATAAAAATACCAGTATGTTACTATTATTGACAGTGGAACAGAAACCCCGTATGTAGAAGGTGCTATAATGTATAGAAAACAAACATAAGATGCATTCATCCAGAAAAAATAAAGCACATTGTGTTCTGTTCGTGTGGCACACAGCTGAGTGAGAAAATTTACTGTTAACCGCCTGCGTAATGAAAAAAACATGTGCATAATGTCACACTGGTGTGTGAAGGTACAGATGACGGATGATCTTCACCCAAGACTGACACAAGCTGCACATTTTACACATTAGAGGAGACCATCTTCTGACAGCACTGCTTAAGCAATCAAAACTGACCGACAAACACTGTCTTATCACAAAAGTCAGCATACGTTTGTACATTTACCTTTGAAGGCCTGACTTCACTCATAAGTCTTGAGTCAGGAGAGATCTGATAAGAGATAAGCTTCAAATACAATCATCTGATCATTATCTGTCTGGGTTGTTTGAGTCCTCACAGGTCGAACTTCAAAATATTTCTCTACAATTTCATCATATCTTAATAACAAAGTAGGATGTGTTTTTAATATACATATGAAAAGCATTATACATTATGTATTTCAATAATATTTCACATGTACAATTATTGTAAAAATACAACATAAATAAATCTCTGTAACCCCATATTATTTCTGTAGCATTCAAAACTGAGCAACACAGGGCTAGGGATAAATAAGTTTTTTTAAAACACATAAAAATGTGTGTATATGACTGTGCATATGTTTTGAACATTATGTGGTCAGTCTTTCTCGGATAAAGGATAAAAGTTTTGCACAGTCTTTTAATTATTTGATTTTGCTTTGTACAACAACTCCAACGGTCACAGTTTTATTACACACTGCAGTAAAAAGTTTCTCTTCAGTGGCTTTAAATTTTAGAGATAAAAAGGCAGTAATATGCGAATCAATCTGTCACATATTTATTCTGCATTTAGCGATGTGAAATGTATCCTTAGTCTAAAGTTCAGTCTTGCTCCATAAATTACAGGCTTTTTGGCCTGGCTTGTTGCTCCAGAGACAAATGCTCACTCCTCAACGACTCACATCATTACTCTGCAAACTTTGAAGACCAATAAGTACAAACTTTTGATTGAATGCATTAACTCAAACAACAGACCAGGGCGGACTATATTGTGCCAAGCAAGCTAATGATTTCTCAAAACCTTCTCTGCAGCCCTTCCAGGTTCTTGCCACACAAACAACAACAGTCTGATGGAAGACAGTGAGACGGAGGAGCAGCAAAGCTTCCAGCTGTTTTCACACCTGGTTTGATTACTTGCTCTGATCTTGAGTTTGATTCCATCTTCTTTCACATTGTAGTATGTGGCTTCAAACTACAATGGATTTGCATTGTCAGTGTACCACACAGTATCTACTAGAGGCAGATGTTTACCTGCTACTGTAGTCGAATAACAAGTTATGAGATGTGAAAAACACTTCTAAAAAACCATTAAAATCAGACATGAAACTGAAATAAAAAAACACCTGCTGAAAAACAGCTTAAAACAGCATGAGGTGGTTTGTTGGTCTGTTCTGCTTTAAGTTGGTTTAGCTGACCAGATTAAACCTGCCACAAACCCTTAAAACCCACTATAACAGACCATTAAAACCAGCTACCCACCTCAGCTTGGTTTAATAATTTTTCAGCAGTGTATTATTTATTTAAAACAAAACTATACAGCAGACTGCACTTACCTGGTTGATGATGAAGATTCCATAGTCGATCTTCTGTCTGCGCAGGATGGGGTGCAGATAGTGAAGCCAGTACTTCAGGTGGTTGTCTCTGTGCCTAAATGGGATGATGATGGCCACTTTCTGTTTGGGCCGGCAGTCCGGAGGAGTGTATTTCCCCCCTTCTGTCACATTAGGGTTTTCTCTCTGCACCCGCTCCAGGGTTATCTGGGAGCTGAACTCGATGAGGAGACGCCCAACTGCAGAGCAGAGAGAAGATCGGTTAGACCTTGTGAGAGCTTTTCAACTCTTTTAGAACGAGTGTATTTGAGTGTTGTTATGTTTATTAAGGTCACAATATAACATCACCATCCGTCTGGCCACCAGAGGGAGTGCTACAACATTTCATGGAGTCCAGCTTCCTTTTCATTGATCCACAGAACACCACAGACAACCAATCAATAAATGAGAGTGAGGCCTGATTATATGTTCACACACAGACTTTGTATTAGTCCTAAAACTAAATGACTTTTACAGAGACTGAGCCACAATATAGCTTTTATTTGCTGGTGATATGATGTAGTGTTTGCCTTGGGGACCTCTACAACACTCATTAGTGAAAAACATCTACACCGAATACTCAACACTATTGAATATGCATGGAGGGCCACTTTTGGGGAACAGAAATCTGTTTTCTCAACTGATCATAAAAATAGCAATCTAACACATATCAAATCAGTTATGCTAATCAGATCAAATCAAATATGGTAATGATAAAAAAATATGTTTAAAGGATAAAAAGTGTGAAATCTTTCATAGCATACAAGAGTGGCTGTGTGTATTTTAATTCGCAAGCCCTTTTAGTGAACTGTAAATCAACAAATGTTTTTTTATCAATGTGTACTTTACCTTTAATAATGTGTACTTTAAACATCATAAAACAAGCGCTGTTTTTTCTATGCTGATGTATTGTACACTAACACAAAGCCTACAGCCTCTAGCTGACATTAACTGAAAATCACAAAACCATGTTTTGTTTTATTAGGGTCTTTAAAAATATATTCCAGGCTCAATACAAGCTACGTTTAGCAGACAGCATTTGTGACAATTTAATGTAATGAATACCACAAAATAGACTCATTCCTTTTTTTTAAACAGCAAAAATACACACTGTGTATCTGTCACAAAAATAGACACTGTGTTTTTTTTAATATGCATGGAGGGCCACAAAGTATAGCCACAAAATATAAACACTAAACCATGTCAGAGTGATAAAATCAGCTGCTAACCATGTCTGTATAAAGTCATATTCAATATTACAACTTTGTTGTCATGACAACATAATGCTGGTAATATTTAATATTTGAACTTTCCATGCATAAGGTTTAATCACACTTCAATTACTTTAACACGCTGTATAATGTTTACGTCTCGTGACACTTGAAGGACATACAGCCAACAGAAATCAATCTGAGCCTGAGTCACCCTGATCTCAGTTACCATCATAACGTTTTAGAAGTGAAGAACAGCGTTGCGTAAACATCTCACCGGCTGCAAGCTCACTTCAACCTGTGAGGCAGAGGACAGGCTGGTTAAAAATACATTTATAGCTGATTGTGTGCTGGGCTTACTGCTACATCCGCTCTTGTTTCCTATCACCCACATCATTACAATAAGCAGCTGCAGGTCATCAGGGTAAGAACGCAGAGGCCTGTTTGTGAATGTAATTGAAACATCCTGCCTGCCTCCAGATAAAGGTACCTCTACAGAGAGCTTTCTGATAGCAAGATCTGTGTCTTTTCCTCTCTCGCTCATTCGATCAGAATCCCCGGCCAGGACGATTTCATAGCCAGATGTTTATAATGCAATTACCCCGCTGTATGTTTTCTGCTATCCGTGCAGTGTGCTCACTCTGATTGTTTCCATAAATAAGCTGTAATTGGCCATTCTTCACAGAGACAGAGAGAGAGTACGGAATAAAAAAGGGCTGTTGTGTCCGCTTTTTATGAGATGCGGCAGCAACCAACCTAATTACAGGCCCTTTCCTCTTTCTTTCAATAAATCCAGTGTGTGGCATCACTATCTCTCCAAAGGTCCCTTTGAAGTGATCTCTACAAAGGCTCATTGGATGCAGCTACTTCTAATTAGCTCCGTTATACGAGTAAGGCAGGCAGTCAAGAGGCATCGTGGAAGGGAGCAGAGCGATGAATACCTTTCTCTGCATCGACCCTTTGAACACCTGCCATAGTGGCTGGATGATCCCGTACACTGTGTTTTCTCTACACACATTGCAAATGACTGAGGCCATTGATAAGAGAAGCGCCTCCGGTCCATTCACTGCCTAGTCATAACATCTCTGATGCATATACAGCTTTACTGGAGACAAGCTGGTGTTTTCTATCCACTAACTGACCGGGACTGTCTGATGCACAGTGCACTAGAGGAGGAGAGACGGTGGATGAGCACTGCAGAGTGAACCTGTTTATGATTCGCTAATCGTTGGCGACGCATTTCTACTGTCGCATTGTAGAGTCACACTGCACTACTGTACACAACATGACAATAACTGGCTGAAATCCAGCCAAAATCCAATATGCATATAGGTACAGAGGTTTATGTAATTAGTACATTCTAAATCGAAAAAACAAAGTCAAGATACCAGGCTGCTACAAAGAGTACGTCCAAACTAGTTGGATTTTACATAGTTGGATGTACATAGTTGGAGTACTAGTTGGATGTTTGCCAGATTCGTGCCAATAAATCTTTAATAGATGTTCAGGCTTTTGTTTAAGAAGCTTAGCGGCACATAAATGAGATCCTTAAGCGCATCTGTATATTCTGCTTTACTCAAGACTTATATCAGATTTTAAGTTATTTCTGATTTACCAGCTCCTAAATGTCACATAAAACTTGGTCAGCTGATTTCTTCCCATGCCTGGTTCTTAGCTACAACACGTTATTTATGGAAGATTAAAAGTCTAGCTAAGAACATGTCAGTATATAGTGTAAAATCAACCAGGCCACTGTGGGGAATAAAGGTGTAACATACTGTACTGTACTGTATCATAGCGGCTGCCACTTACAGCACAAAAGGTTTATTACCTGGAAGTCTTGGCCACACACACTAGCTTATTGGCTCTCTCACTCTAATTCTCTCTCAATCCCGCTTTCTCCTGACCCCTGCACAGACTCTCAGGCCAACAGCCAGCAACGTTACGCAACATCACCACAAATAATATAGGCAGCTGAAAAATGCAAAAAAGAGAGAAATGGAGGGAAACATACTGTACCATGTCAGAGACAAACCCTGTCAAACGCATTAGAAAGCACATAAGCACACAACTTCACATAAGTGCCACTCATTGGTTTGTAGTTAGATGAAAGGATTGGACTGTCTTGTTCAGGGAAGAGATTTGTAGTATCTGTAAATCTACTTAAACTGAGACACAAGCTCAATCCAGTTATTTCTCTTTAACTTGACACCTTCTGTGATGCGTAAATCCAGACAGTGAGAAAAGTCTCCACCCGCACTTGACCTTTAACACACGGCTTTCAGTCAGAAACTCGGCTCTGATCAGAGAGCAGGGAACGTGTTCTGAAGTGAGGATGATGTACCCCAGCTTTTCATGTCACATTGCAGTATTCCTTTTAGCATAATTTTGTAATGACTACTATTACACAAAGAGGAAAATAACAGGCAAATACACAAGAAAATAAAATGAACACACCAGAACACTAAGTAAGTGCTACTGAATTACACTGTTTGGTTATGTACTATCCTAATAAAATCTTATTAGAAATGTTTGGAAATTCCAAGTAAATAGCACAGCTCAACATCATTCCGAATTTTAAAAACACATTTACTAAATTGAAGGTAAAAACTGCAATTAACTTTTTGTGATTAAAAAGGATCAAACATCAGTTGAGTAAAGACATGACAGATCTGTATTCAAAATGGTCTGCTTAACTTACCCTGATTCACAATGGTAAATTTATAATAACTTATATAACAACTTTTCAGCTCTCGGGTCAGATTCCAAGGAAAAAACATGCCAGTTTTGCTTTAAAGAAATTTATTTAAAGTAACCTGCAGTTTTATGTTTCAAACAAAGATCGAGGTACAGAGGTGAAAAGTATGGACCGTATCTTTAAATTTTTGTCCATCATGACAATTTTGGGATAAGATAGAGTGTTCTTAAAAATGCATGTGCACAAATTTCTGTTGCCATTTTAGACATTAATTGATTATTAATATCAAATGTGTCTGACTGCATCCTGATCCTTGCTTCTAATCCAGAAATTTGATCCGATTTAAACGCCAATCTCAATTCACATGTGAATGCTGCAAAAGCATGTAAATAACACAGTATGGCAGCCATTCTCACTTCATATCAAAAACATATCATGCTGTTTCCATCTGATGCCATCACTGTACCGTCAGTGCCACTGAGTGCTTATAAGAGCCATTTACTCAAGAGGAAGCAAATGTGTGATTAGTCACCGTGAATGTTTTTAAGACACCCTGGATCATTCCCATGTTGTATCGCTACGTTTCCAGCCATAGTGATGGAGGGCTGGCCGCACAGTGAACTACACAGTGGCTGTAAGTGACCACTGAAGCAGAAGAGAGGGAGGAAAAGGAAGAGATGAACAGATGGCTTGGTAACTGAACATCACACTGCACACTGAGAGCCACAGAGCTGAGGCAGTAGAAAGAGAGAGAGCGAGAGAGAACGGAACTGGAACCGAAGAGTCGACAAGAGAGACAAAGAGGAGAGAAAGACATTTAGAGAAACAGATTCACGGAACGTGACTTAGAAAGAGAGATGAGAGGAGGAGGGAACTGTAATATGTCTCAGCTGGATTTAAAATGGCATAATAGCAAAATCTGAGATGGCACTGAGGCGTATTTGAGATTTATTCAGGATGAGTGTGTTGGTGTAACATTGCCAATATTGCGCTGATTTTAATGCCTTTTATTTTCTTGAAACTTGAGTATGACAGCGAGTTTGACTTCCAAATTACGCCATATGAGAACATTTAAAAAAAAAAATGTTGGCAAGCTTAAGTCCATTCTGAGAACCGCCTGTCTTGTGCATTAAACGATACATAAATCCAATTCAACAATGTTGTTAGCGATATAAGCGGTTTTAATGATGCTTTAAAATTACGAAGCCTTTAGAGAAGAAACACCAGAATACCTGTAGCATACCAGCTGCTTTCCATACTGCATCCACGCAGAAAGCCAACTGCCACTGGGCAGAGCAGTGCTCAGAGCAACCTTCTGCTCTGTACATATCAGATGTTTAATTAAACCTGAACAGGTGGTGATTCGCAGTCAATGTGCTCCGATATATACAGCAGCCTGGAAATCAAAATCACAAATGTTACAGGCCAAGTTTGTGAACGTGGATCTCCCGCAAGATTATGAGTTCAAAATGTACTGTACCAAACGCAATGAGCACAATAAAAGTTTGTGGATGGTTTAAATACATGGTTACATGGTTTTAAATTAAGAGGTTGTAGGTGATGTTTGCTGATGAGAGCAAAGACACAAAGAAGGTGAAAGAATTTTAACTTTTAAAACAGTTTAATAGCTAGTAAAAAATGCTTTTATTATCTTAATTATCTTGCCATCGGACTCTATACAACAGTTCTGGACCCTGATCACATGTGGTATCCACTACACCACAAGCCCTACACCACCTGCAAAACAGTCTGGACTCTACAGTCCCTGCTGGTGTTGTCTTCACTGGAGCTCTGAAGATCAACTCGCCCTTTTATAACACTGTACATTTGAGAGTCTCAAGATTCAATTACTGTGCAAGTGAACTGTTCTCTCCTCTATCTGACTATCACAATTTAAATTTCACACGGACTGATCCGAAAGGCCATCAAAATGCATCTGTCATCCTGGGACTCAATAATTCATAGGCTCTGTCGTCAGGGCAGATCAACACAGTCCATTGCGGGGCTAGTGTTACAGTCTGCTCAATAAGACATTGTTTAGCACAGCATGACTTCAAAGGTGAGGACAAAGGTGAGCCAATAGCCTTCCATAGAGGGTACGGTTTCATCCTTCTAAGCCATTGGCATGGCCAGAACCTCATGAACTGATCCTCGGACTCACTGTTCTACTCAACTGGCATTTCACAAAGCATTCTGGTGAATCACTGACAGTTACTGAAGCTCTTTGATGGAGCTGCACCATCAAGAGCTGGTGTCAGTCAGCCAGAAGTAAAGCAGACACTAGGGAACACTGAGAGTGATGAACGCTAGCATGCTACGCTGGGACAGGGACACAGCGTCGAGTCAGAGCAGGTGCTTATAAATGACACCATTCAAATATCACAGCGCTAATCTGCATGCTAAATAACCAGTTAGCCGTACAGATACATTGTGAAAACTGCTATCCCTAAGAGAGGTGATGCTGATTTTTATCAAAACTAACAGCATTCTGGAACAACTTACACTTTGGAAACACTGGTTTATCTCCACTGCTGTGTTCAAAAACCTAGTGAGCAGCCTATATAGTCAGCTTTTTAAGTCACCACAATTGTTCTCATGATGCAAATTATGCTGCCTTCTACACTACCTTTTTGGGAAAATTCTAGAGCTGATATGGGTCCTTCACAGTATCACAGGATGCATTGCCCAATGAAAATAATATAAAGCAAAGATGATGGACAAAGCGAGATAGATATATATATTTACAGTATAAATTTAATATAAATACATTTAATTTTAATACAATATATTTCATGAAATACAGTATTAATAAAACTACAATTTTAATTGTTTTATTCTATTATTTTATCAATTTTTGGTGTTTTAGGTATTTTTATGCTCAGAGTACTGTACCATAGTAGGCATATGTCTGAGCATGTAGGAAGCAGGCAGTGAACGAGGCAGCCCACAAGGTTTTGAAACAGAGCTTATGATAGCATTTGAAAAATAGGACCAAATTCACCTGCTTGTGCAAAACTCTCTTCGAGAGTGTAATTTGCCTTCGCTCTCGTCCCCGATCACTCACTCAGGTGTGCTTTAAAGCCGTCTTTAATATTTCCATTACCTATTCATCGCAGCCCGCCTCAGACATCTCTCACAGAAGAGGCCTTAAAGCTTTACTGTGTTCTGTTGTCAATCATCTGAGAACATCTCACTTACCAAACAGCTCTTTCTGTAATGAAATGCTGCTATATTTCCTGTCTTCACTAACTAAATCATGAGCCTCTCCTCACATAGACCACATCTTTTGTACGGTGTACACAAAAAAACATGCTTTCAGGCCCTGCCAAGTGTCCTCTCTCAGGTCCTCTTCGCTGTACTGGCCTCAGAGATCAATGAATGGCAATCATCAAGCACAAGTAGCTCACTGGCATCTGAAATAATAGAAAGATGGTGGAGACTGTAAACGATGACTCATTTCCTGTTGGCCTGGTGGATGATCGTCCCGAGGACAGAGACAGACAGCTTCCTGTAATCATAATTAGAAGATGAGAGGTTCTTGTAGTACGAGCTCTTCACTCACAGACCACAGACTGACGGATCCAATCCCACCACCGAGACGACTGAATAACAACCTTAACAAGACATGCAATAAAAATTTAGAAGAGTTTTGAACTGTAATTTCTGTCAAGTGTTGTTCAGAAAGAGAGGACTATAACTCTGGTCCAAGATGATTAAAAACTGAGGTATGAATTTACAAGCTACTGTGACAGCTTTGGCCTTGATTCCTCAGTACTTTGAATAAAAAGAAGAAATTTAAACACCTTTTCTATTGCGCAGATGACTGGAATCAATATTATCAAAACAGCTTGCGTATTATTTAGGGTCTGTTGTTTGTAAAGTGGGATTAAACAAGGTTATCATTAAAAGTTATTAAAAACATTCTTGCAGTAACAGAGTAGAATAGTAGAATGTTTTTAATTTTATCTCAAAACTGTTGTTCTTAAGCAGTGGAACATTTTTAAAATGTTAAATAATTTAAAAAAATGTTTGAATAATGTTCCTATAACCAAACAATAACGTTAATAAAACATAAAAAAAACTGAGAATTCTTAGAAAGTTCAAAATAAGTCTTTGTTACCTAATGGAAACATTAAGGAACGTCCTTACAACCTGAAATTGTTAGCTGGTATGGTCTCAGAAAGTTGTAAACGCATGTAAACAGTGAATAAAATACAGATCTGTTGAACGGAAAACAAATAGCTAGTTCACCAATTAAAGATTCCATTGGTGTTTGGTTATGTAAGGAAGGATTAACAAGCTGTACACAAAAGACACGGCCAATTCTGGATGTCAGGTGCATTTTGAAGAGCTCTGGAAATGGTCTCCATTCAGTGCTCTCCTTCACCAGTGTATTAATGGGAGCTTTCCCATTCCCGTCCTTTTAAACCAAGGCAACCAGATTCCATCTTCCTCATTGCCCATGTAACAGATTTGACTTCCAAGCGGGCTAGAGCCCTGGAATTAAAAGGGCCAGCTGAGAGCGACACAGAGTAAAGACAGAAAGGATTCTTTTGTTTAGGGCTCCCAGCTGCCATCGCCCGCAGTCAAACCAGGTCTTTCATGTGAAACCACAGAAGCTGGGCCAACCAGAGGGGAAGGCGATCTCACACCACTACCTCCATAGGTAATGAGCAAAATCCGGAAGCTCCAGCCTTCGAGCTGGGCACACAGACTTCTGCCAAGCCCTGCTGAAGGTGGCACAAACCCAGGCCTAACAACAGCAAAGCTCTCTGAGAAACCAAACAAATGTCTAGAAAAAAAATCAGCTATCACTTTAAAAGGTGTTCATAAGATTTTGGTCTATGTTTGGATAGTTTAAGAATATGAAACAATTCATCCTCAGTCCTGCAATCTCTCTCTTTCTTTTTCTGGCCAGAGGCAAACTTTTGTGAAACTGTGCAAAAGTTTCCTCTTGATGCATCTGAAATACTTCTCAATGCTGAAAATCCCTTTCACTTTATATTTCAAGGACAATGCCAGGGAAAAAAAACAGGGAGGTTATGTAAACAGCGGTTCAACAAAGTCATTCTAAACAGCCAATGAAAATGAGATAACAACACCCCTTTAATAAACAGTTATTGGCCACACAGTGAAGCAGTGATATTCACAGCTTATTTTACTCTCTGAATGGCCAGAACTAACTATGGGAAACTGGCAATTTGGTAAATGATCCTTGAACCTTCTATAAAGTTTTTCTCTGACCCAGAATTACCTTCACCAGATCCTTGACTGTATTATCTAAACGCAGGAGTTATAAAAGGCACAGAAATCAATAACTGATTAAAACATTCAGTGAAGCATAAACTGAACAAAAACACCCGATTCAATCTCTGTGATAACACAAAACCACTGAGATTTGCTGTTAAATTTCACTTTTGGTGTTTTTGATCGTCATTCATTTTTTCTTGCATTTAAACAGCATGCTCCATGCTACATGCTCCAGTAATTATATTTCTCCTATTATGAGTTTTACAAAACGCAAAGAGAGAAATTTACTGAATTCATTTTGCCTGCTGCTATTGTTTTAGTACCCAGTTTACTGAAGGAATATGCAAACTTGCAACAAATGCAAGTTAGATGCAAATTGCATGTCACAATTGTCAATAATACTGCTGGCTGATGGGTACTAGGTTGTTGAAAAAAGAAACAGACGGCTGCAATCTGCCTGCATACTTGGCGTACTTAGTATATATACTGTATCTGGCAGTCCGGACACCTGAATCAGCTAAATAAAGTCCCAAGTGTGTCTGGTTTTAATTCTCTTCTCCATTATTTGATCGTTATTTGATAAATTACAGATGCCATGATCAATAGAAAGTGCACAAGCATCCCTTCTAAATAAAATTCTACTGAAAACTCATGAAAAAATGAGCCTGTTTGCACAAACAATTATTTTTTATTTAAACGTACACACTGCAGCATTATTTCAGCATGTTTAGCACCTGTTTAAAGTAGATTACAGTTTAATTTATTTGAATAACAAATAAATCACAAACCCTAAAGCAAACACTAGTATGAAGTTAATGCTTTAAAAATGCAGAATCTCTTTTCAAAGCAGTTCAACAAACTGTTTAGATTTTGAATAGTTCTAAATGGGATATTTTGTAGTGTGTTAATCACTACAAAGTGCTATTGTTTGAGGTCAATAGTTTCAGCTGATTATTGGCAGTTAATAACCTCCTAACAGAGACTGAGACTGTGACACAGCAATTATATTTGAGCACATTGTATTGTGTATTTTCATTGTTATCTGCTTGACTGGTACAAATGAAATCCTTATCGGGCTAGTTTTTAAAATTACTGCTGAACATAAGTTGGCAATATCTACGGCCTTCAGCACTTAGAAGGTTAAAATGTTGTATTTTGCCTTCCGAGAACAACATATTTTTCGAAAATATGCCATGCCCCTGAGCCAAGAGCTTGGGTATGTAATTAATAATTAGTGAGATTTCAGCTTGGCAAGCCTTTTCTGAACAGCTATAATCTCACGTCCCAGTAGGTGCTGGGATCAGTTCTTTCCAGCTTTGTCATTGAACATTGCATTGCATGTCCCGTCCATTGAAAATGAAGCATGTCTTTGTTCAGGAATTTAGCAATTTATTCCAAGAATTATGAATTTTACAGCTGCTTCACAGATGTCAGAGAAATGGTCAAAAACCATATCGTTCCAGCATTACACGTGAATGTGCCACTGGTCAAAGGAAGAATCAATGAAGCTACCATATATTTTGCTGGTCCCCTTCCCTTAGACAAGCCATAAATTCAACCCAACAGAAGCCTAAGGCAGTTTTGATAGCCTAAGTGAAATTATACCCCACTAAACCGGCTTTCATGTCTATGCTGAGAATTCGGAGCAGGGTTCCAGTGTAATTGGAGTTTGGGCCAGACGGTTTGAGGGTTTGTTACTGGCCCAGTCTTATCTTTCTGTGGCTGCACCAAAGCCTGGGGTTTAACTGGGCCCTACCATCCATCCCCATTGCCAGCTGGAGAGATATCTGAGCAGAAGGCCTATACCAGAAAATGAGTTTGATTAAAAGCTCCAAACCACACTTTTGTCACTGACCAGCAACTCTGAAACACATTCTACAAAGAGCTGAGAAATACAAGGGAGAATAAGAATAATTAAAGCTACTTTTAGCTAATTAAAACAAATCAGTAATCTACAGGAATGTTGAAGCTGATAGCCTCACGGGCAGTGTTCCAACATATAACACAACTGCTGGCAACCTGATACCGATTTCAGGCTCGAAATCCTTTGCTGAACCCGTTCCCTTCTCTCCACCCTGTGCCTTTTTGTCCAATCTGCATACTGTACTATGCAATAAAAAGGCTAAAAATATAACATTAAAAAAATACAGGAAATAAACCCTACTGGAACCACAAAAAACAGGGGAACATTGCCAGCAAGTTATAATCAATTCCAACCAAAACAACAGATGAGTTCACTGTCTAATACAACAGTTCTATGTGTCTTGTTACAAGGATCATTCAGTATAAGTCGGCTCTACAGTGAAAATAATAAATTACAGGTTTGAATTGAACTGTATATTAAAATAGCTGATCTTTGCACTTTTTGGAGGAAACATGTCAAACTATTGTTATTTGTATAGCAGTTATTCTACATATTCTTTCACAGCATTGTCACTGAACATCAGACCTTAAAACTCCCAGTAAGCAAACCAAAGGCATCTGTTAAAAAAAGAAAAAGATTATAAAACAAGTTATTCCTATTCAACAAAAGCAATAAATTAATCTTATGTTTGAAAGTGCATTACACTGACAGACATATAAATCCTTCAGCGTATTATTATTTCTGTGCCATTTAGCATCACCAAACAGAATTGCAGAAATATTAAGGTTAGCGTAACAGAAAGTCTCTCTTCCTACTCACGCCATTGGTCAGTTTCTTTCTGTCTTCAGACTCCATTTAAATTAGACTTTATAAAAAGTACAACTAGTGCATCAACACAGGATTCAACCCTCTTATTTAGTGTGGGAAAACAAAACCTTTGAGTCTGATCTCCAGAGGCCGCGGCTGCGTGATCAATACTGCTACAACTGCTGAAGCCATTACTGCCGGGATATTTACAGTGGTGACCTACTTCTTCAAAGATACAAGCGATTTGCTGGATATATGCCTCTTCACTAGGCAAGTGGACCAAAACACCTTAAAGCAACTGTGTGGTAAAATCACACACAGATATACTGAGTGCCTGGGTTTATGTGGCCTTGGTTTTAGTTATTAAGGTGCATCAATAATACACACCATTTAAAGCAAGAATAAAACAGCTTGTCTAAATAAAGTTGGTCCGCGCCAATATTTTGTTTACTTGACAAGCTCAATAATGTTAACTTTACAGATTCTGTAAAACAACAAACCATGTGTTCAAAACAAACAGCAAACCCGGCACTTTTTGCAAACCTTTAACATTTCTTCTACAATCTCTTTGCAGCCGATATTGGGATGCTGAGCCACTAAAAGAAAAACGTATTCTACGGTCAAAGTTCTTATCAGTTTCATTACACTGCAGCTAAAGTCCTCATGATTTATGAGCAGATCACTTACTACTGGACGTCGTTGCGTATTGTCTTTAAATCTAATTAATAGAAGTCGTTCATCTGTGGCTGACATTAACGACCCCTGACAGGAAATGCAGAGCACTCTCGCTAACAAAAGCTGCAGAGAACTTCAGATTTCCACTCGTTTCACTCCGGCCTGGGATTCTGCTGATGTAATGAGACAATAACAGTGACGCAGAACCTGCCAGGAGTAAACAAGGACCACAAACAAGGACAAATTGTTCTGCTAGGTAAACTGTTTAAACGGAACAAAACGTCAATTCGGTTTCAAAAAACTGCTATTTTCCCCTTCATTTTTTTCACCTCTTTGTTTGACTGGAGCAATCAATACGTATTGAAAAACTGAAAAAATTGCTTCAAAACTCGCATAAAACAACAGCACCATTTTATATTAAATATTGAAAAATAGATTTTGAGACAGTCTTTTCTGTTTTCTTTTTAATTGTAAAAAATATGCCAACATGCGGTCTATAAAAAGCATCAGGGACTGACTACTAAAGCATTTAAGCAACTATTTTCCTAATGTCATAAACAACTGTCAGTAGATGTCTCTCTTAAAGCGCTGTCGCTCTTCATTGGATTAACAAGGCTTTTGAGTTCACCCAGGGCACATGCTGTGTTCAAGTCCTGCAAGAAAATTCCTATTTACAAGTCTGGAAATCGTCATTACCTCACGAAACACGTTCAAATGACTTTTGGTAGGAATGAAAAAGCAATTGCATATTTATTTCTCTCTTTTTCATTTTCCAACAAAGACAGGAAGCAATTTAGCACTAACGCAGGAAAATAAAAAGAAAAGGATGCTTATTAGGTGTGTAATGATGCTTTATCTATGTATTGTAATCATTCTAGTGCCACAGAGAATGATGGGAAATGTAGTTCTCCAACAAGCCGGTCT
>JAZGTK010003290.1:0-27937 GCA_036877625.1 Ambastaia sidthimunki | reverse complement strand
GGACAGTTTATGCTGACATTTGTAGACCCAATAAAGTGTTTTATTTATGAATTACTAGTGCAGCGCTTCCCAACCGGTTTTGCTTTGGAACGCAGATATTACATTGAACATTGTAAGTGATGATCTAACACATGAGTTTATATATTTATTGTAGCCCGTTTGTATATAATCTGATTTCTAGTTATGCTTAATATGGTTAGTTGCATATTGTCAGCAGTGCTTTTTTTAATTGTAAAACTAGAACAGACCTGCGGCCCATTTTTGGATCGCTCCTCAGCAGTTGTAAAAGGAAAATTACCAAAACTATTATCATACAACGTTTGTGGGTTCTTTCACACTGGGTAAATGAATAGTAGAGACACAGTAAAAGGCAATTTACACAAGCCGGGACTACAACACCCAGAGGGCCAGATAGTGACATAGAACACAGTTTAAATATAGAAACATTTCAAATCCCTGCATAATTAAATCCCGCAGCTGACAGCTTCATAAGAATGTCATTGTATTCCTCTGTGTAGCTATATGGGCAGACCTGAAGATCTTCCAAAACTAATTACAGTAAATACCAGTGAGAGGGAAACATGCCTGTTAGCTTAGAGCAAAGGTCAGGACTAGAATGACTGGTTTATCTACAGGTCAAAAATATTAATACTTGTTCTTAACCTTGCTAATGGTTATAAGTGTACAAAGTCTCTTGTTGAACGTTCACAAGGTCTTGGCACACTGTTGATTACCACAGACAATTATTTTCAATTTAAAAAAAATTATTCATAACGTACCTACAATGGAGGTCTTTGAAACACAGCATACCAGAAGGGTTAAATTTTTTTCTATTGCACTAAATATCTAAATCCATCCAAAACTTAAGGTTCTGCTTTACTGACTTTTACTGACTGTGGTTTGATTTTTCTCAATGCTAACCTTTTGGTATCTTTGTACATATTTGCTATGAGCAAGGAGGTTATGTCAATTGTTTCTACACAATTATTTGCAGGTATGATGGGAGTCTATCATCAGAGATTTGTTGGCAGAGGCAGGAGGAGTGCGGATGCATGCAGAGCATCTCAGAGCTCGGAGAGGCAGAGGAGGAAGAAGTTCAAAGAGATCCACGAGCAAGTTCTGCCGCCCTCCCTGAGGAGGCCCAGGTAGATCCTCGCAAATACTCCCACAGCAGCTCTGCCGAGCGCTTTCTGGAGCAGTCCCACTCGTCTCTGGACCGGGTTTGCAGTCAATTCATGGAGCTTGACTGCGGTCGCTCCTGCGACTACAAGGTGGGGTCTCCCTCCTACCTAGATAAGATTGCGTGGCGGGAGGGGAAACCACAGCACTACTCTGAACCCAAACTAATTCTGGATCTGTCTAACTGGAGGCATAACACCATGTCTGCTCCAAGAGGGGGCAGTATGGAAAAGCCTGATACTGAACCTGGAGATTTATTCCAGGAGATCTCACGTTGGGTGGAGAGCACGCAGTCAGGGCTCCACTCACCTGGTTCTCCTCAGGAGCCGCTTACCTCCCAGTGTTCCCCTCCTCAGCCCCTCTCCCCTACAATGCTGCCTCAGTTCCAAATGCAAATCCAAGCACCTTTACTGTCGCCCAACCCTGAACGACTACATGAAGACAGCAGAAGCCCCACTCCTTTCTTCTCCTGTACTCCATCTCTCTTGCCTTCCTCCCCGTCCTCTCCTCATCACAGTTCTTCTGATTATCCATCTTCCTCCGACTGTTGTGAAAACCACGAAGAGCCTTCACAGATGCGTTCTTCAAGAGGGGAACAAGAACATTTTGACCTGGATGTGTTTATACCTCAAGCTCTGAGGCTCTGTGGTCAGACAATGGTACTGGGGGACAACTCAGATGCTCCCAAAGAGAGCAACATTAACCGTGTTCATAACATCTCAGACCACAGACCTTCCAGAACACAAACTCCAAACCCTGAGATAGTCAACGCACCAGGGTGTCCTAAAAAACACTGGTAGAGGAATAGTAACAGAGACTTTGACTTCATGAATGATTTTGCATCTTTTAATTAGTTAAGGTGGATTTAATGTGACTGCTGAGGACCAGAAATTGTATTGAGAATGTTTATTCTCTGGCACTGAGATTCTGTTTTAGTTCAGAAGTCAGTATAAAGCTCTTATTTCTAAGGGAAGTACCTCTAGAATGAGGATCTCCTGGGAAAACATCAGACATTTCTAATAGCATTTGGAACAAAAATGTATTTGCTACTAAAAGCCTTTTATGAAATTGTATTGGTGCAACACCAGAGATAATGCTTTGTTTGTTTGGTCTATTCAGATGTGTTCATTCAGTGTTTTGTAATATACTAATTCTATTTAGCACAAAATTTTGTCTGTGTCTATTTAATTAACACCAAGTATATGAAAGAAAGGTGACGTGTGAAAGAGATTTTCTCACCAGGTTTTACGTGTGGAGGTTTAATGAACAACCACAAACAGACAGTCCCACTCCAAACTTACTTCATTGGTTGAATAACTGCAGCTGTGATGGGCTGGTTGAGATAATGCAATGCATTGTGGACCACAGAGTCATAATGTTTACACTTTTTTGGGAGTATAATATACCAAATGGCTTACTTTGATTGAAATTACACACTTCAACTTTAAAAAAAATTAAGACAAGAGATAGGCAGGGTGTTATTCTTTGTAATTTTAATTCCCATAATTTAATTAGTTAAAATGCAGACAACTCTCACATAAAAGTTCCATAAAGAAAGAGAACAGCAATACAGTACATATGCAGATTAGGGGGAGGGGTTTGTTAAGTCTAAAGCCCTGTCTTTGGATGGTACCAGACAGGTACAGCATAGCATTCACATCATGGCAATAGAAACAGCACAGAGCAGGCAACCAGCAGGCCAGCAGAGGACTGGGCTACATTCTATTTTGAGGTGCAGATCAGAAGATGAAAATTATATTAGTACAATCAGGGAAAATGTAACTAGATTGCCAATAACAGTTATGAAACCTTAACAACACAACTAAGCATATGGATGCTTTTATGTTTTCAGATCTTGCATATTAATGTATTCCGTTTCATTTTAAATTGAAATTTTGGCACTGGAGCCACAGTTTTTTTTAACATGCCCGTTTTAATGTTTACATTAGCTCAACGCTAACTCTGTAGCCAAAATTACTGCAGCCCAATGTTATACTGCCATGTGAAATATGCTGCTATGTACATTGAGTGATGAGCCACTTTAAAACAAACCATAGTGGGAAAGCAGATTAAATTGCCAGCTCAATGCAGAAGATTAGATGCATCTTAGTAAAAGATTCTTTACTGGATCTTGCTGCCACTTTCAATCTAAACTGGTTAACCCCAGTCTGTCAGCTCAATATTGCATTTCAGGGAAACAAAATTACAAAGTTATTCAGCCTTACTTTTCAAAAATAATCATGAAAAATTGTTGAATTTTACCTCGCAACCACGCTCTCTCATGTACGGGTGAGACTTTCCTGGGCACGGAAAACAAATGAATATGGAATCCATCTACAATTACTAAACCCCTTCATCTAAAACTTAGCATCTTTAAGAAAACGTTCAGTGGTATTTAGCACTGAACCTTCCCAAAATAACTGTTATTTCCAAACGTAACCGTCCATCATGACCTATCTGAGCCCAGTTCATTCTACATGTGAAAAGTCACCACCCAGGTAGAACTCATATATGTAGAAAAATATAGCTTAATGAAATTTATATATCTATTAATTTTCTTTTTTTATTGTTATTTTAATCATATCCACCATGTAAAGTTGTGTACATGTAGCAGTGTAAAGTAACACAGGATCATGGTTTACACTGCTGAACACAAAATGGCATGAAACACCTTGCACTACGCCTGGTTATTTCATATTTAATTTGTGATTAATAGTTAGTCTTTGATTGGCATTTCAGGCAACTGCAATGACATATTCTACAATATGATTACGATGTAAACACCACAGTACTGAAGTTACTGTATCCAACAAACAGTAAAGCACAACATTACAAGGCAAATGGCCATTTAAGCATAGATTTGTTCTTGATGAAAAATATAATGAAATACACAAAAAAAACAGCAACACTTTGCATTGGTTCAAAGCCAAACATCTGTACAATTTTCAAATCTGGTGACTTTCCCGAGGCAGATTACATCAGCGTCTGTCCAAGCGTTTTCATTACATCAACATGTAAGACCAGTTCACCTGACAGTAAGATCAGATGCAAGCCATTTTGTGTCATCCTGACCCTATTTTGGACTAAAATCATGAAACTATTTGGTTTCTTGTTGGGTCTGGGCCACAAATTACAACCTACATTCTTACATGTTGACTTTCTCACACATTTTAACCACTGAATCATGTCAACCTGATATTGTAATACAGATTCCTCTACTGATGAGTCTGTCCTGTAGATTCATCAGTGAGGCTGAATCAAGTAGCTGGATGCTGATATGATTCATCAATAGACAGGCCCATCACTGCCTCTCCAAAAATCATGTATGTGAATGTGGACATAATAGGTAAGTCTTTGTATGTGTGTGTGTGCTGGATTTATAGTTCCCCTTAATGTCTATAAGGGGATTTTGGCGGTTCTGGCACATACAGTATGAATTATATTGGCATCATCTGTAGTTTTTTTTGTAGAAATTATACTATGATTAGAATAAACATAATGACATCCTGTTTGATAATGTATTTTATGTGCTTCCCACAAAACAGAGTCAAAATCTTTTTTGTTTGGATATTCTTTAGATTGTAATTAACAAACAGTGACACACAACATGGCAATTAAAGGTAAATATCATGAGAATCTTTGGCTATTAAGTTTCCAAAGGGGATTCAAATAAAACAGCCCAGAATCACCTACTGATATGTGCTGACACAGAAAGCCTGGGTTCAAAAGTAGGTTCAAAATTCAGAATGTCTGATCTGACTAATTATGGGTAAGTTACAGTACTGTTTAGACTGATAAACAAATTCAAATGCATTTCATTGTCTAATATTTAAAAATGTCAGGGTAGAAGATGGAAGAAATTCTATAGAATTTTGGAGATGTAGCATCTTGTCATAAAGAAATATTTAAAATCTTGAATTGTTTCTATATGCAACTAGCAAATTCTAAAATGTATGTAAATTTATTCTAAAATGTAACAATAAGACCTCAAAATAAAATGAACTAAAAACCTATCCAAAGCGAAATATATATACACAGTAGAAATTATAGTAGTGTACATAATTCAAAATTTTGTCTTTCAAACCTGGTATGTTTTAAAAAGGTCTAAATGGTAACATCCAAAAATAAATAGAAAAATAAAGGAATAGGGAATTTTTACACATAAAAATGATTTATCTTATAATAGTTATGTATAACGTATTTTGTATAATGGCATAAAGGGTTGGCTGAGGTATGTTACCAGCGGTGCTGACTTTAGCAATGTAATGTATGTTTTAAACAGCAGGATGCTTTCAGTGTCATTGCTAGCATAAAAATTCACTGTTTTACTTACAAGTTAGCCAAGAGTTGAGGTGCAGCTATTACACACCACATATGGCATATTTAAAAAATTACATTCCAAACACTTGGAAGTCCAGGAATAGCTGATCATATATTTTGTGCCAATATAAATTGTGCCATGAAACTGATTCTCCTGTCCCACTGTTTGTGTATTAGTATTTAGTGTGAGGTTGGCAAATTTAACAGGTAAATTCATAGTGTTTAATGTGAGTATTTAAATGTGCACATCTGTTCTGTTCTTTACCTTCTCACACCCTTGAACGTGTAAACGGCAACTGTAGGACCACAGATATACGAGAACCATTTTTTTGGAACTGTGAAATGTACCATTTCATACCGCTGAGGAAATGATCTCAACTTATGGTAACGTTTCAACAAAACAACAGAAAAATGATATGGAAATAAATACTCCTAACAAGATTAAGGATATTTAAGTCAAAAGAATTCTGGATGTTTTCCAGGCAGCATTTGAAGACTCTCCCCACCCTCTGGCCCTTATATCTTGATATTTAATATTTTCTGTCTGTCTCTTTTTTCCTTTACCTTCCTACACTTCCCTATTTTCCTCGCTCTTCATCTCAAACGTAAGGCAGGATGCCGTAGACGAACAGGGCCATGACAGCAGCGCTGAAGAGGCCGGCTACAGGAACAGTGACGAACCAGGCCAGAAAGATGTTCCGGAAGAGCCGCCAGTCCACGGCCTTCTTGGAGCGGATCCAGCCCACCGCCACCACTGAGCCCACCTGCACCCAAAAAAAGTGCACAATCAACAGCAGCACGATACGTAACTACCATACCTACAAATACAGTGTACATGGAATTCATAGCTCAGGATTGTATTGCTATCGGATTGTATTTTGTTATTCTTTGCATGTCAGTGAACATGCCATAAAAGGCTTTATAAAGAACCCATGAAATGGCTTAATAGTTTTATTTTTCTATTTTTCTATTCTATTAAAAGAGTGGCGTGGAATATTAAGGGACTTTTTATTAGACAGAAATTTGGACACACCCTTGAGTGCAAGATGAGTCATCAATGATTTTAGTCCCTTTCCCCAAAGAGAAAGACTACAAGTTTATTCAACTCTTAGGAAGAAAACCAAGCACAGTGTGTTCTAACCCTGTTCCAGGAAGACCTCCCGACACATTTTGGATGTCTTTGTTATTTGACACGCCCATTTCAGGCCTTGGAGCTCTCTACTAATGAGCTAACAAGCTAAATCAGGTGTGTCAGATTCAGAACATTTAAAATGTGCAGTGTTGGGAGACTTCCAGGAAAACGGCTGGAAAAAACTGCGCTAGCATGTAAACAGCCTCAAAACTAACAGACATTGACTTAAAAAAGACATTGATCTTTAATTTAAAATCTGTTCTATATGCCTTGGAATAACAAAATACATGGATTTGATTAGTCTTGGGTAACATACAGTTAATAGACACAATGTACCAAAAGGTCTGAAATCAGTTAAAAGGGAAAAGCCATTTTTCACTATAAGAACTGGGCTGGTTATTACTGTCTTTCAAATATAGTAGGTCTACACACTGAAGAAGCCCAGAATGAAGACCTACTGTCCAGTGCTGTAACAAAGCCATTATCATTCACGGTATTAATCATTTTCTCCTGCTTGAAGGCAAAGTCATGTCCTGCCCAAACACAGGGAGACGGGTGGCGTAACATTTCCATACATGCTGCGTGACTCAGGGGTGCTGGTGACAGGTGTTGTGCTAGATACAAGAGCAGCGATCTGGCCGTTCTTCTATCGTCAGTGTAACTAAAGACCCCGTCACAGGGGGCTAAAACTGGAGCAAAAGTCAGCCCAAAGTCAACAACAGAGGAGTATTTCACTATAAAAGACTTCATTATGTTCTTTAAAACAAAAACAAGGCTTCATGTTGGATGGCTAATCTATAGGCCACATGCCCAATCAATGTATTCTGATAAATGTATTCCATAGCCTTTTATTAGTATCATCAACTTCATTAGTGTCAGTTGGCAAACATATAAGATATCTGCTGAGCTTGTAATCAATATAAACATGATGGAAATGCGACTCCACTGTGAAATGTTTTTGTTCCAGTTTCCCAATACTGCAATATGGGGGCATATCAGAATGATGCTAATCTGCACATTAACGATCCGTCACTGACATTTGAATCTGTGCTTTGGATGCTATTTTGGAAACAAAGACTGTGACGCATGTTGGCGTCACTGATAATAATCCTAATAATTCAAATATCCGAACTGAACCCATGTCCTCCACTTTCACTCTCCATACAGGCTTCAAAATGATACACGGAAAACAAAAACATAATGAAGCCGGTATAAATGTGAATGGAGGCTGTGGAACTGGATGAGGTATCAGTCTGAAGCCACACATAAACAGATGCTCTTGACCGCCATTTCAACGACCCAACATCCCTATTCAAACATCACATCAACAGCAGCAGGAGAGTGGAAAGGAAACAGAGATTAGCTCATTTCCACTACAGGGATCGGTGGTGACAAAATAATAGATAAGCTTTTGTATTGATTTTGTTATTATAGGTGTGGTTGCTAAAATCCTTTCTTTAAACATTTGTTCACAAAAGTGCTTTGATGGACTGCCAAATATTGTTCTAACGTCATAACCAGTGATGCGGTAAGTTTTTAGCAACCTGCAATATGCCTGACCAAAGTACACTTAATTTACATTAGTTACATTCAACTAGAAGCTGAACGAATGAGGCTACAAAATGTCCTGATGATTGTTACATGATGTGGTTAACACATTCAGAATGGACTACAATGCAGTACCTTTCACAAAGATAAAGCCTTTGCTTCAGTAAATGTCTTTATTTTTTTATTCGAAACTAATGATCACAAGACACTAAGAACGTATCAAAGTGAATCAAAGCTGCAATCATGGAGTTACGGAGGTGAGCACTGATTGGTTGTTCTGCGATTCTGCTAGTGAAGCCATGGGGGCGGAGCTTAGCACTACCAAATTACTATACCAATACCTTGCAGTGGGTGGAGCTTATAGGAACGCCCACATTTGAGGCAACAAGCACCGTTAAAGCACTCATTACTTCAATGCAAAATCCACTGTAAAGAGACGACAAATGACAAGACAGACACAAACACACATAAACAGATTAACATGTGAGACACACACAGCATGCGGCAAGACACCAGTGACCCGAGCTGTGACCACTGACAATACACAGCAACATGCTATGAGAGAATAAAGAGGGATAAAAGAGATGATGTAGAAGCACCACTTACACACAAATCTGTAAAGAGAAGACTGTGTTTATTTATTCTGTATGCACAGTCTAAGAGAAGAGGAGGGAACACTTGTCTTCATTTCTAAAGGGGTTTGAAAGTGCTGTGTTTGCCTTAATGAGTGGTTTCATTGTCCCAGCGTTGACATCAGCATGCAATAAAGTTGATTATCATCGGAAACAGTGTCTAAGCCAATGACATCAGTAACTGGACTGAGATCAGAGAATCTAGAGTGAGTTCACAGAATGCTAATGTGGCATTTTCCACTAGTAGAGTACTAGAAACTCAAATTCTAGAAAGTCAAATTTTTTGTCTTGTCATCAAAATTTTGCATATTACAAAAACACCTTAAAACTGACTTTAATTATATTGTTTTATTCTAGGCAAACACATTAAACTTCATTACATAAAAATGTAAATTGAAATCAAATTTTAACAACTATTACCTGCTCACTAAGCAGGTATCAAGTTTGGCCGAATATTTGTTAATCAATAATGTTTGATTAGACATTAAACAATTACAAAAAACTACAAACAATTACTTAAAACTAAGTCTCGTAACATAGTTAAATGGTTAACTTGTGGTTTATATGGTAATGGTTAATTAATTTTAACAAGGTAACTTTTGTTTACTTTTTTTATAAAAATGCCACTTATTATAAATGACATTATAAAGCACATAAATTAAATAAAAATCTGGCTCAACCGGTGATGCTTACCCTGTATTAGATCCCCCAAAGTTACTAATCAAAGAAATAAAAATGTCAAACAGTCAGCTCGGTATATAATGCCTACGGGGGCAACAAACTTGTACCTTATTTGTGGAAAGTGCCAAGTGTTGAACTGCACCCAATGTTATTAATTGTCAAAAGCAATTATGTCACACAGTGAGAGCTGGATTTGACAACACGTCTCGGTCCCTATGACAACAGACAGATCCCTCCTCTCCCCTGTCATGCACACAGTGACCTGAGGGGGCCAGCTGATGCCTGACCCGAGCTTTACCTTGCAGTGTGTGGTACTGATTGGAAGTCCGATATTAGACGCCAGAACAACAGTGAGCGCTGAGGCCAGCTCGATAGTGAATCCACTGCGGGGGAGAACACAACTTTATACAGTCACACCTGCGATTACACCTGTGATGACAAAGCGTGCTGCGGAGAGACCACCAGATCCGTACGGCATGCAGGTGGGAAAGAGCCGTCGATTTAACAGGATCATGCAAAAACTCCAAACATGCAAAAAAGGTGGGAAAACTCCATGCGGAGGTTGAGGTAATGCAATAATAGGAAAACAGGGTTGACAGGGTTGTGTTTGTGAATTCCTGCGCATTAAATGCGCAAGAATGTGCGCGTGAGAACGTGACAAAGTATCACAGTAAGAACACACGCATGCACACAGACGGAAATAGCAGCAGATGATTATGGATCTGCTGAAAGACTGATACTGATAAACTCTCATGTGATATCAACACAAACACACACAAACATATACTCTCCCCTCTAAATAAGAACATGCTGTACCATAGACTTGTTTAAAGCTATTTACAATACGAAAGACTCACCCAAACCCTAACACTAATTCCTAAATGTTCCTAATTATTGACTTGTTTTTAACATCTCAAAAAAAATTCACATTTAGCTAAGGACAATTATCAATCTATGGACAATTTTTATTTTTAATGTCTAGCAATCTGGCAATCTTTTTTTAAAAAAACATAAAAAAACAGCCTAAACTGGTTTGCTAGGCTGGGTCAAGGTGGTCTCCCAGACAGGTCAATCTTGTGTTCAGCTGGTTTAGTTGTTGTACCAGCCTGACCAGCTAAAAAATGTCTACGTCCCTTTAAAACCACAATTTAGCCCAGTCTAGGCAGGCTGGGAGACCAGCTAAGACTAGCAACCCAGCTTAACCTGGTTTTAGATGTTATTTTTCTGACTGGCTAGGTAAACCCACAAACACTCAGAAACATGGGTAAGATACACACAATACACAAACAAAAACACAAGGCATCCACACACACATACAAAACCCATCAGATGTGTCATCACTAAACAGAAGATTTGAAATAAGACAAAAGCATGAAGGTAACGATTCCTTCCTTCCTGTCAACAAACATCAAACGCAATGACCAACTTGACATGCTGAGGTCATGTTGATTGTTATTTTTGTGAGCTATGTGAGTTCCTCACAGGGCTGGGAACATTGCCACATAATCCACAGTCTTAGTTTTGGAATGTCAAAACATGCAGGATTTTAGAGTGACCTCTCAATGATGAACCAAAGTCTGTCACACACACACATATATTTGAATGAGAAACCACAACATTTATACAACACTAAAAACCTACTAATTACAATAAAAATTTTTGCCTTAATAATAATACAACTTCCTGTACATTTTCTGAACAGTTTTTCACTAAACACTACATTGAATATGTAATGAAAATGGTTGTTTATGGCTGCCTGATTGTTCAAAACTGTAATCTGAATGGTTGTCAAGGAGTTGCTATGTGGTTGCTAAGGCATTGTTAGGCAATGCTAGGATGTTTTGAGTGGTTGCTTACTGACCCAGGTCAAAAGGGCCCACCCCCAAGTCTCTATGGCTTCTGTTTAAAGGGCGAATGGAAAGCTTTTGTTCTGATTATCACCTCATGCTCATTTGTTTTTGACAGTTTGTCTCGTTACTAAGAGAACGCAAGGTTGCAAAGACCATGTGCACAAGTGTCTTGCTAAATTTAGCAAACACGCACAGTTCTGGGTAGAGGGTTCAAAACAGTGACCGGTCTTTTGAAACTGCCTTTATTCTAAAGTGTCTTAAAAGTTTAAATTACGGTCATTTTGCTGTGATGTTTAACCCGATTTGTGGTGCCAACACAAAGAGGGATTGAGGGCAAGTACCCAAAAGAGAAAAGCCGATTCATTACAGAACTAATCTAGCAAGATTTCAATATCAGATAAACCGTTGCGACCCTGCTGGCAAAGCACATGTTCCAGTTTTAAAGTCTACTATTACACCTCAAGGACAGACTGCTTTAGGACCAAGTGTAGCGATTTCAGTCCTGTCAGCTGTGCACACACAATGAGGTCCAAATATCTGAGGCAACATTGGGATTCAGAATTAAACTTAAGTCTAGAAATACACAGTTGGTTTTAGCATTTCCCAAAAAATGTGTTATTGGTTTTGCACTATTTATGGGTCAATAATAAACATAATTAACACAGAAAATGTTAAATGATAACCCTAACCCTTTTTTTTAATGAAAATCATTAAATCCAACACAGAACACAAAGAAATTCAAAAATGAGTATTTTTTTTTTTTACTGGTCTCATAACAACCTGTCCTTATGCCATTTTCTTACTTTTTTGCTACAGCAAAAAGAAGACTTTCACAGTATAAAATTGTATTAAAAATGGTGTGTGTTTTGGACACGGGTTTACCATAGAGGGCCACTCAGAAGAAGAATTCAACATAACACTATTGCTGGATTAATCAGCACATCCGCATGCAACAGCACAAACCACTTTCCTCATGCATAGATTAGTCATGCTTTCTGCCCACATGTAGATCTCACCTGGAGGGAGTGATGGGCGTGAGGTCTTTGCCCATCGTTTGAATGACACGTCGACCCCAAACCCATAATCCAGCACAGATTCCTATGCCACCATAGAACAACAGCCAGACCGGTGTGGCTGCGTCCTGCATCACTCCGCCCTGATCATAGATCATCCACAGGGCCACCAAAGGACCAATAGCATTACTGCAGGAAAGACAAACCAATCACATCACTCACAGAAGAAGTGACTACTGTGATGTTTTATTAGAATCTATGTGATCCTCAGGTCACATGACAAATATTAATAAGTGCTTAAATACACATTTAAGGAGATAGTTCACCCTAAAATCATGCCACTAATGAAAACTATTTAAAGACAATTTTAACAATTAAGACATTAACTTTTTCCCACCATTGATGTAATTTTCAATTTTTACTTGCAAGACAACGCTTCCCAGCCAGATGGAAATTTCCAGCAATCACATTACATTGTAGGGGGCATTATTATGCATCTTATTCTGAGGAAAATATTCTGGGGGTCATCAAAGTTTTATGAAAATTATCCAAAATGCTGGCGATAACTTTTAAAAAAAAATTCTGGTGGGTTATTCTGATCAGTTATGTAGTTGCAGTTAGCCTAGAGGTTTTAACAGCCTGGATACTGAACTAGATCTGTGGCACAGAAGAGACGTGAGGGCTTGTTCTCAGAACATACTAATGCTGTGGAATGTGAAAGAAATACGAAAATTCTTTACTCCTACAGCCACAACATTTAGTTATTATTGTGAACAAGCTAATCACAAAGCCGCCTTTCAAAGTCATTCTACAACCCTGATACATGCTATTATTTTACACTGAAAAAATAGAATCACTTTGATTCTTGTTGTTCAGAAACAAATTAATCCAAAATGATTAGGTAATCTTTTCTTCTTGCCCCATTTGCCTTTAGTTAGTTCGGTGGGGAGTGTTTTGTGGAAAAAAGAATATTATTAAAATATCTTTTTCTTTTGTACTCATATATTTTTATTTCTGTAAAACTGATTTGCTACAATGTACACTGTGAAAAACGCTATAGACTTGCAACTGAATTATTTCAATAGAATCTGATTAGGAAGAATCCGTCTGATTCAAAAAGATTCTGTTTGCAAATCTTCTGATTTAAAGTTTATTGGTTGAAAATGTATTAACTTTCTGATTAATAATGGTCAGTAAATGGTGTAAGAATTTGCCAAAAGTTCCATTCCCAGGTCAATATTTAGAAACATTAGTTCAATATTTGGAGAAGTGTCATACCTGACATCATTCCCACCATGTGCGAATGATCCAAAACAAGCAGTGAGGATCTGCAGGAAGTGGAAGAGCAGGAAGACCTGAGGCTTGTCCTTTTCCTCTTTATCTTCATCAATGCAATCCTCCAACTCCCCCTCAGCAGGAGGCTCCCTTTTATCTGCCGCCAGCTTCACGTCCACATCGCCCTCCTCCGCTTCGATCTCGGCCTCAGCGACCGCGTTACAGTAACTGGAGTAGCTGTCGTAACGCAGCCGCTTCTTTGAATAAAACACGGTATCACCCACTAGCTTCTCGCTGTCTTCCGGCGGAGGGGCGCTGGACTCTGATCGCATCAGTGGCTGCACCGGCATGCCGCAGATGGCGGCCGTGTAGCACGTGTAGCTGTTGTTGCGGCGGAGGTGCCGGTAGCTGTTGTCGGGACGAGAACTGCTGCGCTCGTCCTCCAGACGGCCCAAGTGGATCTTGTGCAGGAGGTCCTTATAGAGACCCGAGTCTTTGTGAACTGTGTGGTAGACCTGGCCATCACTGCGCATGTGGCCGTCAAAGCTGAAGCCCCCATTGGACACGGGCGACTTGAGGCAGCCATTGGTCATGGAGTTGGTCCGACCTAACGAAAAATTTGGTCCGCAACAAAAACAAAATGAAATAAATGTTTATGTACTGTTAAAACAAACTGAAATAAAAAAACTAAATTGAAAATTAAATTATTAAACTACCATATCCCGGCGGATGGCATGTGGATATCTATTACAAATGATAATCGTGTCCTTTTTTTATCATACCATACACCCTGCCATTGGGCAGGACAGTTCCTCCATTAGCCAGACTGTTTAGCTCCCCTGTGGACTCTTCTCTCAGAGGCAGCACAGCATCATTGCTGCTTTTGGCACCTGGAAGCTCTTTAAAAACAGGAGCTTCCTCTTCCTCCTCCGGAATTTTATCCAAACTCTCATCAGAGATGCGGGACAGAACATGTTCTTTCTTCAACCGACCTGTTTGGGAAAAAGGCGGAACATCTTTGAAAAAAGACTTGTGGACTTCATGTTTTGTAACAATAATAAGTTTATGTTAAACAGATAGGGAAGAAACTTTAATGAAAGTATTTATATTATTACAGTGAGAATATCTGGCACATATAATCACTGATTTCACAGGTTTTTACAGTAATGTCTTGCATTGTAAATCCCATTATGAAACAAGCCCTTAATCTGAAACACAAATGTAATACAGCTTCAGCATCATTGTGCATGAAACAATTAACAGGGTGATGATCCGTGAGTGTAAAGCAGTGCATAAACATTTCAGCAACTAATTTCATTAAGACTTCTCTGCTAATACATCACAACACCTGTGCAACCAATCTTGCATTGATATAAGTGCACAGACCCTACACGGTCCATGTGACTAGTTTTAAAACCCTGGTGTTCTCAAATAAACAGCTTTGGTTTATTTGCTTTTCATCTCTCTCGACGTGGGCCCGCAAACCAGAGCCAGCAAAAGATTGTCTTTACATCACAGAACCCCCAGCAGAGAAGCAGATGTTCGGCAAATCCTTCCCCTCCTCTGCTGGACACATTGTGCCTTCTTCCAAAGCTACATTAGAAATAACAGCTAACTTTATGGCCATATTTCACCACCATGAACACCATTGGTGCGTGTTCAGGTAGTCTGCAGGAGGGAACAGGACAGTACGTACTTGCTATTTTTCTTCTCATCCAGGGGCAAACAAAAATCCAGACCAGACCGGCACATACCACCGCCCCAGCCAACGTAATGAGGGCAATAGCCCAGACGGGGAGCATCTCCAGGCCCAGTACTAGAAAAAAACAAGAGCGCGTCAGATGGCCAAAGACATAAACACAATTTTAAGTAGTTAAAAGCACTCATGTGGATTTATCTTGAAGAAATGTTATTTGATGTCAACGTTCCGCATGTGGCTTACTAAGGCTGAGATTCAGTGCCACTTATTCAGTGACAACAAACAAACTCAGAGATCAAAGACAGCTTTCTTGTGGACGCACTATCACTTTAAGTAGCTTACAGGGGGCTCCAGTGTACATGATGGAGAAGGTGTTGATTCCAATGGTTGAGGCATAGAAGAGAGGCAAAGCACGGAGACCATTGGGAACAGGGTCATCCTGTAATTGAAAGAGTAAAGTGAGGTCATAAAGTCTAAACTATATGTTTCAGTTACTGATATACTTATTAACATGATTTCATTTACTGATTTGAAAGTATTGATGTCTTAGTAGTTTTTACTAAAATGTAATGTCTGAATTTACTTGACCTCCACAGGACAAACTAGTCCCAAAATTAATAATAATCCAGCACAGCAATGTTACATTTATAGCCAATTTATAATGTTTGCTTATGAAGGTCTAATCCATATTTTTGTATATTTTGTGCTGCATTTGCAAACCTTGTGAACCGATTTGTCCCAGACTTTATACTGACACCTAGCAGCATAAATGAATCATTATCCATGAGGAGACCCATTTAATGTGAAATAAATTTACTTTATGGGCAACCACATGACTTTAGTCATCTCATTAGTGTACATCAATTTGTGTGTGTGTGTGTATGTGTGTGTGGGTGTGTGAGAGAGAGACAGACAGAGAGAGAGAGACAGACAGAGAGAGAGAGAGAGAGACAGGGAGCACCCTTACTATCATTTATCAAATAATCCTGCAGTAGAAGCAATAATTTGTAGCTAAAACACTGTTTTGTTACTATTTTTGAATGCTGTGCATTTGAATGCTGTGTAGTTCAAATTGTAGAGCACTGCGTTAGCAACCCAAAGGTCATGGGTTCAATTCCCAGGAAACACACATAATGATAAGTTGTATACCATGAATGCACTGTAAGTCACCAAACCGTAAGCAGGCGTCTGCCAAATGCGTCAATGTATATGTTCCCCTAAACCACAATACTACTGCGGCCACAGGCAAGAATGCAAATCCATCTCTTAAAGACAGTGTTTACAGCAGTGTCTACACTAGCCAAAAATTGGTTCAGCCAGGCAACATTCAGTCACAGTACCATCACAGATGTTGTATTAGATCCATTTTCAGAGCAATCTAAACAGCCATGGGCACAGTTAAGTACAAACAGCTTAACGCATGTTATATGGTAATATAATGAAAAAGTGAGGTCTTAAATGCTGGTGACTGGTGATGGACGGCTCTATAACACCACAGACAGGCTAAAGGCCACTAATGCACTTTTGAAATGTTTATACTGATGGTCTGAACCACAGAGCATTACGCTTAAGGCCTGTCTGAGCAATCTGATCACTTTTTTACATCTGAAAGTCAAAATCTGTTTAAGAATATATACAAGTTTACAAATCATTATATGACCAGTGTAATAACAATCCATGACTTTAAACTCACCTTGCTAAGAATGAAATATCTGATGATGAAGAAGAGCAGGCCAGACATCAGACCAGACAGCAGAGGGGAGATGAACCACGACGCCACTACATCAAACAAACAGCAATTACTAAATCAATAGGCTGCCAATGTAATGACGCATTATGCGGCTAGAGGTGAAAAGGCCAATATGTGACATTAAACAAATTACACGAAATTCAACAAAATTAGATAATGTTAAACCAGCGAAACAATATATAATCACATAGAATTAAGACAAATAGGAATTATACAAGGGTGATCTTAAGCACTCGGTTGCACAAGACATTTAAAACTAGCCTGTTAAGTTTTCTGGCGTGCAGATAAATACCGCATTATGATAGATAACGTATTGCGTAACTGAGGTTTCTTACCAATTTTAACCAGCTGCATCCATTGCACTCCCTTAGTGCCAATAGCAACCATTGAGAAGCCAATAGTAGATCCCACAATGCAATGAGTTCCAGAAATGGGCAACTTCAGAAACGAGGCAATGAGCTGCCAAACCGCAGACCCTGCAAGAGAAAGCCAATGTGAGTGGGAGCAAAAGACAGTCTTACAACCATATGTTCTCAATCCTTCTGTCCTTATTATACTCTCCAGACAGGATATTATTCAAAAAGCATTACACTGTAGCCGTTTTCAACAAATGAACATAACATAAGGGATAATGTACAGTCAGACCTGCAGACCTGAAACTAGTACAGCTATCTATTAAACATATATTATACACATTTTTTATCATAATTAAACTGTGTAATACAGCAAAATAAACTCCTACAGATACACAGAAGGTTTAGTTTGATAAGCTAACTTCTCTTTTGAACTTTGAAGATTCTAAGTTAGAATCTTTGGTCTAACAATAACAAAAGCTTGAATTTTTCTTCAGCTACTCATTTACAGCTCACTCCACAAACATGATTCCCAGAGTCTGGCAGCTTACAGAGAATCAACTGTACAGTAAATGCCTCAGTTCTCTATCATTAATCTCCCAAGCGATAGGTTGAAGTTTGCGCTAAATGATGTATTACTCACCAACCATGGCGCTGACCTCTCCTGCCATCAGAACAGGCACTGTCTCGTTGTACAAATTGACATCTATAATTCCCTTCCGTATGGTTTCCCCGACCTTGGCACCGAGGAGCATGGAGCCCAGGGTCTCAAATATGGAAGCCAGGATGCAGGCCTGGCGCAATGTCACCACTCCTGACCCCACCGCCGTGCCAAACGAATTTGCCACGTCATTGGCCCCCACCGAAAATGCCAGGATGAAAGCAATTATGAAACCAATCACGACCATCCACAGGTACGCCTCCAAATCCATCTTGGCTTTCTTTTTATTAAGCTTACGAACGAATTCCAAACAAACAACTACAAAGAACCAGAGTAAGGTGCTGTACTATGAAGGAAATTCTCCTTCTGTTGTTTTTTTTCTCCAAACTTCCCCAGGCAAAAAAAGTTCTTGGGGGAAAGGCACACTGCTAACTAAGCCGTTTAACCTCAGTTTGTGGAGTGCTGAGCAGTGTAGGCAGGAGAGAGCATTCCATTGTTTGGCCCTCTTAGTGTCCTGTCCAGTGAGAAGTCTTCAGCTGTCAAAACAAGAGAGAGACGAATTAATTAAACAGCGTTCGCACTTTCCTTTATTGATTAAAAGTAATAAAGCCAAAGACACAATGGGAAGCAAAGTCAGAGAGACAGTTAGTGGGAAGACCATAGAAAATGGCAGATATGAAAAGAAAAACTATTTATTTTAAACAATAACTTTGAAATAGGCCAAAAAGCATTACATAAACCACAGACAGCCGCTCAAGCTCTAACAGGAGAACTGCCCACCCTCTGACTACAAAGCCAATGTGTTCAGGTGTCAAGAGGACACAATGTGACTAACATGCATAGCAGAACATAACAGTGTGGTCGGCACTGGAAAACAATCGCTCCTGCCTCACATCTCCTCTCAGCTGTTTGGCCACGTTTCAGGTTCGAGTCTCCCGTCGAGCCGCGCTCCAGCTGCACTGTAAAACACCACCGTGCAACAGCCCCTAATACCCGCTTACAGTCTCCTTATTTCCTGCTTTCCCCGGTCTAAGATTCTTAGTGGGTCAAATTCACTGGAAAACGGGAAGTCTGTAAATGGGCCACTATGTGCTTGTTGAAATCTGATCAGTGCTGTTTATCGGCACGACTGATCCTGCACTGCGGGGAGGAAGGTACAGTATTTAGAGCATCAGTTGAGGACTGCACGGATCTGAATGCGTTATGAAGCTGTCGCATGAAATCGTGCAACAATGTCAAAGGCATCACCTGGGATCCAATGCTACGTATAAACACTGCTCAGACCTGTCAACTCGAAGGGGAGAAAATGGCACATTCTTCAACATCACTAAGCCTTTTGTTTAAAGGAATTAAATGTAAACAGCCAGACTAATACATTCTCAAGGTATTTACTGGCTGAGTCACGTGAACAGCAACACCTTACGTATCAACATCACATGGTTGTTGACTCGGTTACAAGATGGTTCGAATTGTTAACCTCAGTCATGCAGGAGGGTGTCAACACAAAGTTTAATTTTTAATGTTTAAAAGTGCTTAATTCTATTTGAGCAGAGACAACTCTTAAGTAATTTTTAAGCTGATTTCCCAAAAAATTTATAAACACTGTGGCTCTGCAGTCCATCACTGGCTCAACCAATGGCACGAGATGGGGCGGGATATTCTGGCCAATGACAAAAAGGTGCGTGTTCAGGAAACCTGTTCGAAAACAATATTGTTTTCTAAATCTGAGATGCTAAAAATGACACAGATATTACACACTTCACCTTGAAATAAACACAATGAGATGTAAATCAATGTCAAGTACATTAACAGGTACATTGTAAAGCCTCAGTATAAATAGTTTTTCTTTTCCAGAACATCCTGTGCACTCATATAATCAACCAGACACTGGCACAAATATTACAGCCTATCTAAGATGCTTGGAATTTTTGGTAAGAAAGAGAGGACAAAGGAAATCTCAAAATAACAAATGCAAGCAATGCATGCTGGGTATTTTGGAAAGCGTTCTTGAGACATAAATGGCTCATGCATACTAAATAGCAGGTCTGCATTTAAAAATGATCTCATTTTAAGAAACGCAACAGACCAATATAACAGTTACAACATTTCCCTGCAAAACCAGAACACTGATACCACCATGTGACATCAGGACAGGGTGATAAGCTGACACAGTTTGGATTATATTGAATGCTTATGTCACTCTTTAATCAGCGTTGTTGAATCCGTTCACTGACAGCTTCTGTCAAAGACTATTTTTCATACTGTTCTCAAAATAATTTCCAAATGACATCTATCTATTCCAAAAGCTTAAACATATATAAAACATAATTATTTACAGATTTATTTATAACAAAGGTTACATGGTTAGAACATGAGACAAGCAATCAGAATTTGAAGAAAATGTTTTTGACGTACATGCAATTTATTACTTATAGGAACGAAGGAACAACAAATGCATTTTAAAATCAGCTTGTTGCTATAAGGGACACATATGTTTACACACACAAAAACACATATAGATGCACCTACAAGGCCACAGATAAAAGCACAAACATTCTCAACATTGTCCTGGCTCAACAGCTTTTGCTGCATTCCAACACTATAGAAAATACCATCAGACTCAGTTTGAGAGATTGTGGGCTATTCCACACCAAAACCCCCGGAGGAGCTTTATGACAAACAACAAGCTTTGAAAGAAAATAAACTTTAGCATAATAATACGTAGAAATTACAAGCATTCAGCTAGTACTTTTGTCTGTTAAGGACTGCAGGAGAGACGTGCATGTTCTTATAGTCATAATAACTACTGGCTGTTTTTTACAATTTGTCCACGTTGACAAGCCCTGTCTTACATATGAAGTACATACACAACCTGTTGCGTTAGGAGAGAGACACGACACATGAGTGTCACTGAACTGCAACAGTTCTGACTGCGACACTAAATGCTGATCAAGTGTACTCACCTTCTGCTACGCAGTGGCCAGATCTTTCCCTTTTTTTGGAAGTGAGGTCGGAAATAGCTTGAAAAATGAGAGATGGGGAGATTAAATGTGAGGGAATATGAATGAAAGGATGGCGAAAGGCATTGATGTGCTGACTTGTGAGGGTGAGAGATACAATGGAACTGGCCGATGAATTTAAAGGAAGAAACAAAGATCACAACATTATGGCAAAATAATAGTATGAAGAATTATAAGTTAAAGATTCAAACGTGTTGCAGAACAGAAGCAGGTCGATTATCATTGAAAAAGCTGTCACTGCAGTCTAGACTGCTTCTTAAAGAGAGCCAGCAGCATCAAAGGACAGCCAGCCAATCATTCACACTCTGAATTGGAGCAGTGGTTCTGATTGGCTAATGCCGCATGGGGAAGAAGGAGTGACAGAGGTGATTGAGCCAATGAGAGGGAAGAACAGTGTAGAGGAGGAGGGTGATTCTATTCTAACAGTAAGAGAAAGACACAGAGTCAGACCAAGGACATTCAAATGTGTATACACTGACTGCTGGCACCATTATATCTGCATTATGTCTCACTAAAGGCATTTACTGCAAGATAAAAGCAAATAACCAAATGTAATATAAGAAATAATTTGAAAGTAAAAGCACTTCAGAAAGGAAAAATCACTCAATCAGTTCAACACAAAAAAGGAAAAAATAATAAAATACCAATATTTTATGAGATATGCAAACTTCCATAGCACAACAGATAACAGGGTGTCTGGATCGAAAATTAACTATTTGCTTTTACTTACTAAGAAAATATTCACCCCTGAAAATATTTCTTTCCACCTATACCATTTTAACCTAAGACTATTTTTTTATTTAAAAAAATGATTTGTCCAGTAGTTATTTCTTCGTAGCCTGTTATATCCTTGTGTCATCTCTCAGAGAAATGACACAGTCATGACACATATACATATTTAAATATACAACCCAAATGAAACCACCCAACTATAAAACTAAAACAAATAATAAAACTGTCAGATCAATATTAGAAAGAATGAATTGGTTTGATAGTTTCATTTTGATACTGATCTCCTGAACACAGAACAATTAAACTGCATCTAATTTCATAATCTCATTACAGCAAAACACATTTTCTCTTCTAGTCTTTCTGTCTTTCTTTGGAACAATCAGTTCTTTCAAAATGATGATATCATTATCATGTGCCCCCTTCACAGACCACCTCTCCTGTTCCAAACAAAACACAACAGCCACAACACGAGGGACGACGCTCCCCTCCAGCACATCACAGACAGTCCCACATCACTGATACTTGGGGGATGTCTGTAGTTCCTGTGTGGACCAAAGCACCCCAGGTCATACCTCACTGCGACCCAAAAATAGCCAGACATTCATCCTCAGCTGGAGCTATAGGTGATAGCTGCAGTTATTGGAACTCACTCTGCATTGAGAGCTGTCAGGAGGGGGGTGAGAATCTGTCAGAGTGTCATAAACAATTCTGAGAGTCATTTCTCATACATGTACACAGCCCTGACTCACAGACCAAGAGCGGTACCGGTAGCACGTCACGCATTGTTACAACAGTTTTATCAACTTGTCCTGTGGCATCAAGGTAGTAAAAACAAGTCTGTTCAGTCTCAGGCATCATGGGAGATAATATATGGGTGGTTTGCGAACGTAAATCCGCAAACAGACAAAAGATTTGCACAGTCTGCATTTTAACTTCTTTGACTCCTTTGTTGAGGCAGTATAGCAAACAAACTGACAAACCACTGAATAAAAACTCATGGCTAACGTTTTTACAATGTTTAATGTCTCTGTTCTCGGTCTGTTTACATCTCAGATGATGTAACAATCGGGCAGGCTGATATTTCCTCTTGATGTAATGATTTGTTTTCTTGACATATTGATTTAAAATTCTGCCAAAGTGATAAATGACGATACTGCAATTGCGTTGGTAATAAATCCATTTAAAAAAAACTAATTTCTATAAATCACACGCTTGTTAAAGAAAACAAACAACTTTTAAAAATTCATACATATTTACTATTATAAACAAATGAGGTTGCATTTGCAAATAACATTCTCTGAAGAAGAATGGGCCCACACAAACTTCTCGAAGATCATTCACCCCTCCTGAGGCTTCCTAACATCTCCTGTCCGCTTTTACCTCAGGACCACCAATTACCATAACGTGCAAATGACACCTCTGTCACAACAACCGTCTAGCCTCCAGATAAACATGCTTATACTATTGAAAGAATTGCCAGAACACACTGGCATCTAGTTTATATTACTTTTTTCTTTACATGTACAAAAAATAGGAATAGTCAGATTCAATTGCATTAAACTTTTGTTGCTCTCATATGGTCAATTCAGTTCATTGTTCATTCATTTTTACAATTCAAGATGCAACTCTAAAAATGCATTTTATAAAGTTAATCAAGCTGCTCTGAATTTACAAAAACAACATTTAATACTAAGTGAAAACCAACAAACTTAAAGAAGCTCGCAATAAAATTGTCCACTTACCTTTTGTCTGTGAATGAACCAAGTTCATTGCATGAATTGAAAAGCCCAAAATAGCCCACAATGAAGCGTATTATACTTTATAAAAAGTCTCCCCAACAGAGACATTGATGGTTTCAGATGTCTGCCAATAGCTGTTCTTACACTGATAGCAGGGTGCTCACTTCCTAAGTAATAGCCTGACCCTAGGGTGCTGGAAATAGTCGTGACACATGAGGCCGTAGAGAAAAAAAGAGCAACCAGCTGTCCACATATATATATTCTATCATCAACCGTAATACGTACACAACAGCCTCACAGGAACATGAACAAGAATGAACTGCACACAGACACCCTCTTGTGTTTTAAGTAGCACTCCTGCATTAAGGCCAAGCAGTAATTTGATATTTTTAGATGGGCACTTTGCTGTCTCTATGGTGTTAGTGTGAGTAATGAGAGCTTTGGAGGACGGTTACGGAAAATATTATTTTAGAGGCTCCCATTCACGTTTCCCAGCCTGGGCGCGTTGAAGAGCTGAGGTGTTACGCTGTTAAATGTCATTCAACCACGCAGCTCTCAGCGGGACAAATGTCCTGATAAAACCTGTGAACAGGTAGGAAATGCCAAAGAAGAGACCTTGTGCTACCGATATACCTGTCGTATATCTGTCTTTAAAGTCCCCAGAAAATCACCTGACAAGAATTTGCATTCCTAAGTTAATGCATTTCTTATCAAAAAATGAAGTAAGGGCAGGACATATCAAAAGGTTTAGCCAATAACAGTCTTACATTTACATCACTGCTGTGAACCTTGATGTAACTATGAAAAAAGTATACTTTTTTTCTCCTGGTTCCTTCCTGTCTTTCACCTCATTCTGATCTGAGCTTTATTTCTCATGCTTGAGTTTTCCTTTGAGAACTTTGACAAGTCTGCTTGTTATTTTGGTGATATTTTGACATTTTTGCCTCAACTATGTTCTAACAGCTTTGTGACAGTGTTTCTACAGCAAAATCTAGTGCACTAGAGCAGCCTGTAGCTAATGCTGACCTGTTTTGATACATTATCCTAAATGCCAACAGAAATGAGAATTACAATCATGATAAATCTGGTTAAACAGTTATATTATATGCAGGCTGCGGCGAGACTTAGATTGAGTAAATGAAAGATTCAGACATCAAATGCATGACAGAACTGTGAACTATGAACTGACAGGTCAGAGATTTTTGTCCAGGATCATGGTGTGTGTGAGCAGTGTCACAATGTCATCTGGGACTGGTGCCAGTGCAGAGGAGTGACAGCCAGACTACAGACAGACAAAAAACGAGCCTTGCAAACAAAACCTCTTCAGTTCTAAATATACACTGTAGTACAAACTGCAAAACTTAGTTTCATGTCTAGAAGAACATGCAAATAGTTTCTTCCTCAGGTAAACACAAGTTTATGTGGCGAATCACTAAACCAAGTTTATTGGAGTGTGTAATTACAATTACTCAAAGCCTAAACAAGAGGCAACGTAGAAAACTGAGCGCAGTATAGGCAATCATTTACGTTGTTGTAACAACAATCTAACTCTTACTGCCACTTAACCTGGTCATAAATTGTGCCACGGCCCCTAAAGTGTTTATTTAAAAACACATTCATCTTGATTATAGCCGAACGGGGACAGCGACAAGCCTTAGAGACTGAGTCTGTTTCGGTACGCAAAGCCATACATCACATTGCTTGTTTAGAAACATTTTCAGAACATCACTATTCATAAACAATAAAGTAATATGGTCACAACCCCCCCCCCTTCTGCTGGTTATGTCATTTCTCCATTAAGGTAAATTATTCCTCTGAGGTGAGCCACAAGGAATGCTGTTTGTATGACTCCATCTTAGGTGGGATTTTAGCCACAAACATCTGTCACGAGCCGTACCATAACCTGCTCATACATCTTCATGTCCCGTTACAAATAAGAATTACCTATTGTTTTTAAAAGAGGACCTCCCAAGCAATTTCTCAAACATGTCAATGACTTATTGTTCCTACAGTGCTGCCATGGCCCTGGCAAATGGGCAACTTGTCTTCCTTTGAGAATACCAACCAGAGAGCCAAATGTTGTCGGGGATACACACAAGGCTGTGTTGTGAGTGCTGGCATTCAAACTCAGAGGGAGCGTATGGAAAGTATTGTGAGAACAGCAACAGGGAGCACGGAAGATGGGTAATTTACTCCCTGTATTGTGGAAAACTCCGTCCCTTAATTAAAGGTATAACTCACCAATGTACTGTACTAACCTAGGAACATCCTCACTGCCCCCAGACATTCAATCTGTGTTATGTCAAATAGCAAAATCTGAGATTTTAACTCAGATTTCCAAAGCTTAAACTCAAAGTTCCAAAGCTTTATTCCATTTACATCAGAGATAGGGAACATTGTTCCTGGAGGGTTTAGGGTTGGATCTAAACTCTGCAGGAACTCTAGGAACAAGGTTCCCCATCCCTGGTTTACACAAATACAGGTTAAATGAAGTATTTATGAATACATAAAAAAGTTGCTAAAGCAAAATATGGGCGGATTCAAAGGAACCTGAGCATTTTTTAGTAAATGTAAAACCTCCGCTGACACTGATCTCCTCAAGGCTACGACACTTAAACACCATGAGGTCTTCTGTCAGGTTCTATCAAGATGTGTACACACAACACATGTTGCTTCATGTTAAAATACCAGATCTTACCTTTCACATGCACAGAGGGTGTGTCACACTGGGTTCTAATAACTGATCTTACGGCTTCCAGTTATATTATCCATTTAAATCTGTAGATAAAGTGTGAACTCAGCAGAAGATATGGTCTGTTCGTGTTTAGGTCCATAAAAGGACAAATATCAGACATGTCACAAAATGATATTAAGCACTGCAATGCAAATAGAGCATAAAAAGCTTACAATATATTTGCATTCTATTTGAATTGTATTTGAATCATTAAATCCTATTCACGGGGTCATGTTGTTTGGAAACATCTAAATAATGCTCAACCGTAGACTGCAGACACCTTCATGAGTGAATATGCCAAGTCAATACAGAAGAGATTTTAATATGCATTCTTCAGCATCTACCATTTTAACTTGAATACTGCTACACTTTGTTGCGGATCGTGTAAAAATAGAAGTGTTTAATATAAACACCAGTGTTTTGTATTACCGATTGTTACACTAAATAATCACGTTTCGCAAAATAGTGTCCGCTGCAGTCTGTCCTAAAGGATCTCATTTGTGACAGTCTCAAAAATGTATAAATACAAATTAAAAGACATCCGACAGCAGTTGTCATAACCACAACGAACACTCTGATAATGGTTAGGCAGTTCAAAACATAAAATACCTTTACATTCCCCCCAGCCTTTAATAAATAGCGTAAATCAGGTAATATACGATCATTCAGACCGTAACATCACGTCTCGATGGCAAATGTAGCTTCCCGCACGAGTAACAAAGTAACACGGGGCCAGTTCTTACTCTGAAACGCGTGGTTCTTACTGCAGTTTTCCTACGGTGTGTATCCGTTTCATTGAGCTTGACAGTACCCAATGGCACAGTTCATACTCACCGATATGAGGATTAAACCCTCCGGAGACGCTTTCCGGAGCCGACAGCCCTGGTTTAATAAAGCGAATGTTCAGCGCTGAGATTCCTAAACGCTGCTTTCAGCTCCGGCGACCATGTTTGACTGAGTGACGGACGGATAGTGGCTGCTGTGCATCCGGGCGCTTGAGGGATCAGGGGGCAGGAGCTTTCCGTGTACGGAGAACAAACGGGAAAGAACCAGTGGAGACAAGTCTGTTGGTTCGATGTCATGCCATGCCCCCCTTTAGCACAAGAGTAAACAGATTTGGGGTAAACGGGCCTTTGATTTGCCCTTTCGTGGTATTTCAGACACGGTGGGATTGTGTAATAAATGCAGCCAACCTGTTTTTGTTAAGTTGATGCATAATGTGATCGGTTCTCTCTTTGCGTTTGGAATTAAGTCTGTTAGGATGGGAATGTGCTGGATACGAGTGTATTATTGAAAACAGTATCGTTTTATGCATCTCAAAATTGGGCAGGTAATTGTCGATATACGTAACGTTACGTAACAGGGCTCGAGACCACCACATGCGCGCGACACGAGACAGGCTTGGTAGGAAAGCACTGCGGGACCATTGCACTCACTCTTGACGTTTTTAACAGCATCCATAGGCCTACGTTAATCTAACATTTACCAGCGATCTATTTAATTATTTCCTCTAAATCTCAGTATGAATGACGAACGTTAGACCTCCAGTTTTATTGGAGAAAGGCAGATTATTGCCTAAATCAATTGCTGCTAAAATATTTATGATGCAACGTTATATG
>JAZGTK010003289.1:5791-27940 GCA_036877625.1 Ambastaia sidthimunki | reverse complement strand
GTGACATTGACCTGTATGACCTGTAGTGACATTGACCTGTATGACCTGTAATGACATTGACCTGTATGACCTGTAGTGACATTGACCTGTATGACCTGTAGTGACATTGACCTGTATGACCTGTAATGACATTGACCTGTATGACCTGTAGTGACATTGACCTGTATGACCTGTAATGACATTGACCTGTATGACCTGTAATGACATTGACGTCTGACGTCTATCTGGACCTAATGTTCTTTTCTAGTTTGCAGTGATTCACAGACTAGAAGTGACATCATAATGTTGGTCTCATTGTCTCTGCCTGATACTCTGAGTGAACAAAATGTTGTTCACTGATTTAAAAACCCTTGTTTAATCAATCACACACTCACACAAACACATACACACACGTGCACACACACATTCTTACTGTGCATGAACACGGTTAACATACAAAGTTGGTCTGGTGGGCTGTGGACATGTTAAATTCTCTCATTTAGACATTTTACAGAAATCACAATCATGGGAAACAATGTATCAAACGTACTCTTAAAAGTTTTGTTGTCACAACAACATCTAAGTCAAAAGAAATCTTTTACTACACTAAGAACAGCAAATATTAACAAATAACATTTAATGGAACACATAATTAACCTATAAAATCTTGGGGGGAGTTTTCTGCTTCTGACAGCCAGTTTCAGATAGACAGAATGTGAGTTGAGAAGTGTAGAGTACAGATGTTAATTACTGGAGACAGTAAAACAGAAAGGCATGAAGAAATGACATGAACTTTGATCCACAAACACCCTTCAAACCTCTGGGTGTGTGAGAGACCCGAGGGCCATCTCTGATGTTTATGAGTGAAATCACAAGACAGTTGCAGCTTGTACCCGCTGATGTGACCCAGACATATGCCCATGAGTGGACAATCACCGACCGCTCTGAATGGTGTTGTGCTGTTTAGTGGCACATGCTGGCACAGAGTAAAACCCACCATCACTGGGATTCAGATCTGACACAGATGAATGCATTCTGTCACATTGCTTACAGTCACGCACACACACACATACAGGAAGTGTCCTCATAAACCATGTTTACATTGTTATACAGTACATGTCATTATACACATTTGTGTACATATACCAGTATACACACACACACACACACACACACACACAGACTCTCCAACACTCTCACACACTCTCTCAAACACACTCTGACACAAACGCACACTCCCTCAAACACAATCTGACACACACACACACAAACACAAACACTCTCTTAAACACACTCTGACACACTTACACACACTCTCAAACACACACTCTGAAATACACTCACATACACTCTCACTCTCTCAAACACACTCTGACGCACTCACACACACACACTTTCTCAAACACACCCTCAAACACACACCCTTGTTTAAACACTCTGACGAACAAACACTCTCTCTCAAACACACTCACACACACTCTCTCTCAAACACACTCTGACGCACACTCTCAAACGCACTCTGATGCACTCACACACACACACACACTTTCTCAAACACACCCTCAAACACACACCCTTGTTTAAACACTCTGACGAACACACACTCTCTCTCAAACACACTCACACACACTCTCACTCTCTCAAACACAGTCTGAAGCACTCACACACACACACTCTCTCTCAAACACACTCACACACACACTCTCTCTCAAACACACTCTGACGCACTCACACACACACACACACTTTCTTAAACACACTCTGACACACTCAAACACACACTTTCTTAAACACACTCTGACACACTCAAACACACACCCTCGTTTAAACACACTCTGACGCACTCACACACACACTCTTTCAAACACACTCTGACACACACTGATTTAATCTTTATATCTTATTTTATATTATTTCAAGAGAAGTACATTATTATAGCTTTTGCAATTAGTCACAGCTTATAGCTTATAATTAGAGTTAGTGAGTTAATGAAACCCTTACCTGATGAAAAAAAAACAAAGAAAATGAAAAGAACATAAAAGACATTACTGTAAAACTTTAAATTAATAAATGTAATGGAAAACACACATGAAAGAGGTTAGCAAACACATGCTACAACTACCTAAACAAGTATCTGGCAACCACCTCACGGCATCATGTTACATAAGCACAAGCATTACTTGCTGCGGTTTCTGTGTGAACAGGATCAAGCCCTTTGAGAAGAAGCAGAGGGTCACGGAATCCTTTTGCCTGCATTACTGTAGTTCAAAAACCCTGCAGGTCACACCACAGTTTATTTATGATATCAGTCCAGACAGCCGGCTGGCCATTTCTTCTCTTGCTCACTGAAGCCTAATCAGCAAAGTGTAGTTTGGACCGAGACGGATCTTGAGAGATGTCTCCAATTAATGAGAGCGGCATAATGCAACCTGTCTTCCCTAAACGTCATCAGATCACCTGTCTGTCTCTGATGCTTAACATCACTTTCCTCACTGTTCTGACAGGCGTGTTTTCATCCTGGTGGGCTTCCCCTCAATGCAAAGTATCACTGTCACTTTCAAACAAAGACTTGATTCGGAACACCAGGTCCAGTGGTAGCTCTTTATCTCAAAGGTAGTAATGTGCTTTAGAAACTACAAACTTCCATTAGGGAACTTACTGTGTGAAAGCATTTATATATTTCCCCCCCTTCTAAACTTTAGCTCATGAATACATATTACAGGATATGCAAAATTCAACTCAGCAAATTTAAATGCGTAATATTACCGTTTCTTATCAAAAGCGTCTGGGAGCCTAAATTATTGTCATCAAAGTGAAACGGTTTTGGGCACCTCCAGCGCTGGGAGCTAAACGCTTTTACACAAACCCCATTATAAGCTCATTGTGCACAGATACCAGCCCTGAGTCTGAGGAAAACACACAAGACTCGGCTGTGAAAGTCCTCTCGGCCAGCTGGCTGTGGCTTTCACATGCGTGACACCTCTTATTAAAGTGATAAATGGCCTCTACCGATGGGCAGATTTCAGGTGTCAGAGTTCTGTGGTGTTTCAAGCCAACCGTTCTGGCCCAAACTGGAACTCTCAGACAGAAAAAAAGAGCTGATAGAAGCTGTTTCACTCATCTGTCTGTCTGTCCTTTCACCTGTCTGTCTGTCTGTCTTTCTGAAGTTCTTAAAGTCTTCTCAAGTCTTCTCTTGTTTTCCTGTAGAAAGATTTTAACATCCTTTAAGCAAGATTCATGCACCTCAGGAGTAAAATGACTTTTAAAGATATAATATATTCAGAGTTATGTTTATTGTTTGTACTTGACTTGCATTCATCTTGTCTTGGCACAAATCATTTTATTACATCTTTGGGGAGGGAAACTGGAAACATCAAAAGTACTTAATGAGTAGTATATAAAAATACTGACTGAGTAGTATATAAAAATACTCACTGAATAGTATTTAATAGTCCATGCTTAAAAATGGAGTATTAAATCCAATATTTGAGTATTAAAATAATTTTTTCCTGCAGTTTGAAAAACTGAATAATAGGTCTAATTTTAATAAAAATGTCTGTGTAAGAGAGATGGTAAAAAAACAAACGCGTTAAGACATTCATTTTGACAGCCCTAAAAAGTAAATCATTTTTTTCCACATAGAATAAACCCCAAACTTGCTAAACTCATCCCCCGCTTTACCAGCCATCCTGCAGTTTGTAGAAGGGATCAATACGAGCGTTTGGGGCAATACGTCACTGTCACTCTAAGAATTGTGGGTAAACATCCAGGACTCGCTTTTGAAGGACCAACACATATCTGTGTCTACAGACACACCCTTAATAGACAGCAGGCTGAGAGCTAAAACACCTGAAGACCAGAGATTATTTCACTTTCTCACAATCTCACCTTGGAAGCATCAGGAATTCTAAATGGTGTTGTTTTCAAAAGTGCTGAAGACTTTAAAGGCTCACACACACACACACACACACACAAACAATCCCACGTCAACCTTTTAACACACCTTTGAAGGGAAACTGGCTCTTTCAGACTGTTAGAATAATCACATTACTAAAAATGTTCTGATGATTATAGCTGCTTGATTAAATGGAGGCTGACTTCTCTCTCAGCTGTGTTTTCCAAAACATTAAATCACTCAGTAATTCCTCAGTTTTCTTGCATCTGATGCACTGAAACCTCAGGGAGAGACGTCCTCAAAACACTTATTCATGTGTCTGGGTATGCATATGTGTGTGAGGGAGTGAAAGAGTGAGAGTGCATGTGTGTAGGTGTGAGTTAGTGTGTGTATCTGTGTGTGATTGTTCTTGTTTTTCTACCATGGTAAAAGTCACACACAGCTACATTGTGGGGACCAGCCAGCGGTCCCCATGAGTGAAACTGATAATTAAACATAATAAATTATGCTTTTTTTTATTTAAAAATTCAAAAAGGTTTCTGTGAAGGTTAAGTTTGTACAGTACAAAAGTCACTATGTCTATGAAAAGTCCCTACAAAACATAGAAACCTAACGTGTGTGTGAGATAATTTAACCATATGTCGGGGACAAATTAGTACCCAAAAGTCAGCAAACCTGAGAAATCTGAGCAAAACCTTATTTGTAAAAATGATATAGAAATAAGGTTAAATTTTTTTTATTGTAAAAATGCAGAACGTTTTCTGTTATGGTTAGGTTATATTGTCTGCCAAGGAAAAGACAAGGGGCTTCATGTCAGGAAACAAGCCATGACATGTCATGACCGAGGGAACTGCCACGTATGAAGCCCTAAGCTAGGTACAAGGGTTTACGTTATTAGGATTACGCACACAGGTACCAGGCCTGGTAGCAAGCCACTCCACCTGAGAGATGAAACGAGGCTGCCGACCTTCACCACTGCAACAGTATAGCAATATATGTAGGCTACCCAATCACCACAGTAGAGGCTACAGTGTGATGCAAGAAATTCATCTAATTGAGGTATTTCATTGAGGTGTCCAGGGACATGGGTGGAGATTTGAGAATGTGCTGACTCCAGAGGAGGAAGTGATTAGTGAGCTGTGACGTGCCGTGGGCAAGGGCAAGCAGAACTGCCTGCAGCCCTAGTCAATTGAAATGTCAATACAGACAGGGCCCTGTCCCCCTCCAGACCCAGAGACAGCAGAACAAAAGGAATGATCTGTCTGGTTGGTTCTTTAGTTGGTTCCAAAGGAGTTGGTACTTGCCACAACAGAACCACTGACCCACCAGAAGGAGGGAGCAAAGGGCTCTGAACACCCTGGAAGTTGCCATGTCTACCCTGTCCAGAAGGGTAGGTTGCCACAGAGCAACATGACATGAAAGTTTCACATCATGATTACTGAGCCCCAGATAAGACATAGCACAAGGCAATCGCACTGACCCAGGGATGACAGGGGCTGCTCCTGTTAGGGCCGCTTGGAAGACCGCTGGGAGGTCCTTGCAGGTTGCTAATGGAAAGATGTCCTCCTGCGAGGATGTTTCCTCTGGGACCAGTGGGAACTAAAGGCACAGGAGGTTTGGCATGTCGGGGGGCAGACACCAATGAGACAATGAGCCTCTGTCTGTTTCTTTAGGGTAGAGAACCACTGGGCAAAATTCTTGATCGTGTTGAATATGAGGCTCCCTTGTGAGATAGGTGCATCAAGAAAGAAACTTTCTCTGCATCCCTTACCTGCGCAAGGTTTAGCCAGAGGTGAAGGAATCTTCCACATCTGAGAGAAGGCAGCCACTCTCTGATGCTGCAACAGAACATTCATCGTCATCCCTAGCTTAGAAAGTAACCGTGAGCTCGTCATGAGACAGGCTCGCCGGGTGAGACGGGGGATGGAAAGGCTGCAGGAACTGAGCTATAGAATGCTTCTATCTGAGCCCCATGATCGCCCATGGTGCTTGCCTAACTGGCCATCAATGGACTAGCATGTGACAAACCAGATTGGGAAGAAGCCGTCTTAGAGAGGAAAGATGTGAGCCATGACCACAACATTCTCAAAAACATTGTCCTCTCCACTATTGCCCAGACAGTTGAGATAGCAATCATGGCCGTTGGTAGGGGGAAAGACATCTTTAAAAAGACATGCCAACTGTGTGAGCTTTTTAGAATGATAGGAAATACACTCTTTATACACCACTGGCTTGCTGCTGAAGCCCTCCAGGAGATGATGTCTGAGAAGAGAACAGTCCACTGATATGCACCATAACACCCGCAACAGAGATGAATCATATTTTCTTAAAATAGAAGAGATTTTAGGTTCTAGCTCCGAAGAACAAAAGTTGAATGAATGCTGCACACCATTTACATTTATACCCGTATGTACAGGGTAAAGACTGGCATGTAAATTTCATTTGTCAATTTTTAAAGGCTCTTTTTATTCAGATCAGAAATGATCTGGGGGCAAACCCTAAGGTCAAACCCCTAATGTCACATCATCGACACAACATCAGGTGAGTGAAAGAAAGGGAGCTGTCTGCATACTGTTAATGTGCGTTTGGTCAGCACTGATTGTTTTGTTTGTGTTTTTCTGTGACTTAACTCTCATCGAGTTTGTCTATGTCTTTTCAGTACTGCTGTGTAGTGCCTGTATGTGTAACAGTGAACTGTAACAGCATTCAAAACCAGCAACAAATTCCCTATATGCTCAGTCATAGTGGCCAATAAAGCTCTCTGTTCTGTAATGACAGGGAATGGGTGAAATTTCCTTTAAAACACAAAGTGCTGCTGTTTAAAAAATAAAAAGACTTTGTCTGAACTATGATCAAACACAGCAAACTTCCAGCTTCCACTGGTCACATCTGCTGTTGCATTAGCTGCTGCATTACACACACACACTTATTTTTCAAACACACAGAGATACTCACACACACTCTCAAAACACACATACAGACTCATATACACTCACACACAGACACACAAATGCAGACACAGACACACACACGCAGCCAGCTGCAGATTAGCATGTGGTACCTGAGCCCAGCAAACATTTGAACAAATCTAACTCCCTGCTAAACGTGTTTGTTTGCCAAACCTTTGAGAGCATCTCTGGAGCCTCTCCAGCCTCTTTTGCCTGTACGGTCACAGGAATATTTCTGCTGCTTATTACTGCATTTGATTTGTTTACTGGAACTGATGCAGGATCTGCTCATTAGGGCAGAATGTTTCATAAGACCCGTTATTTGTAACATCCAGGCATCACAATTCGGGTTTCGCAGTCAGTCAGGTGCTGATGCCGTAGCCATCAATGCTTTGTGATTGTGAAGTGTCACAGTGACACACGTTCTGCTCCAGCATGTCGTTCTGGCCAATTTATTCACGAACTTTCCACGGAAGCCATTTTCAGCAGCAGAGCGTAATTATCCTAATTAGTGCTAATTCAACATGGCTGAGACCATTTTTGTAATGAGCTTAAACGAGCCCCTCATCCAGAGCTCAGAGAAGGAGGGTCTCCGGTTGCCTCCTCCCTCTGTTGCCTTGGTGACTGTTTCCATGGCGACCCGCTCTTGACAGCGTTAGGAATGGAGAGGGGTTAATTCTGATGTGTAGAGACACAAATTAAAGCAGAAATTGGAGAGAAAGTCAAATGTTTTATATTTGCAGATAAGCGTCTGTCAGACATGAGACACTTATGTCTCTATGACATTCTAAAGATCAGATATGGTCATGTTGCTATGTGGTTGCTAGGATGAGCTCGGAGTTGCCAATCAAAAGAACCAACCCCCATGTCTCTATGACATTATGGGCTAATTCAGCTTAGTCCTCATCGCAGGCCTGCAACTATGTTCCTATGTGACCCTGTGTTATGTATGTTAATATCAGTTAAGCTCACTTTAATTTTTGGGGGTGGGGGTATGAGGTGTTGGGCAATCTCAATACTTGAAATTGGTCTTGAAGATGTCCACAATCTACATTTCAGTCTTATAAATAAAAAAGTGCAGAACAAGAGCCAGCATGTTAAACGCAGTCATGTTTGTTGAAACGCTGTACATGTTCTATTCACCATGAATCAAGCTCTCATCTCACAAAGGAGATAACATATTAATTCTAACATTTCATTGTACAGCCCCTTTTACTTCAGCATTCATCAAATGATGGTTTTAGATTTATACAATCCCTTAATCTAAGTTGTGATTGTGTTAAAATGAAACTGAATATTGCTTTTACTGGCAAATACTTGAAAAGTTATTTTATAATCTATTATTTTTGGCTGCTAGATTATTTTTAGAACGTTGACATTCTAGTCATTTATCTGCAGTTTGTTCTAGCTGAGTTCTGAGTACCTGAATAATCTTAATGGTTCTGCTGTTCTTTGACTGATTACAACTATTATGCGAACAGAGTTTTTTTTAGGCCTGTTCCAGTCCAGATTCTCTGACAGTAAGTCTTAACATTAAGAAGATCATAATTCAGACTGTCAATCATGATTTTTTTGTTATAAAGATAATGATTTTTTTGTGGGAAAATTGCCCACCATTACTGTAATGTACTGTAAATGCCTTTTAATTAATCATGCCATGTCAATAAACAATCAGAAATAAGGGAAATATTATGACTGATGTTCCTCAAACAAGTATATGAACATCGCAGCTTTAAAACTTTATGAAAAAATATCTCGGGATGTTTGTGGAGTGACATTTTTCGTACAGTTTAATTTGCCGTAAACCTTTAATCTTGATGTTAGTGTCTGAGACAAGGATCAGCTTTAGAGGACACACAACACACACAGACTTACATAAACTCTCTCACACACACACACTCACAACACAATCACGCTTTCTGCTGTATAGAGATTTGGCAGTATAATTTCTATCCAGAAGAAATTGTCACCATTAATCCTAAATGTACACGTTGTTGAGGTCTGACAGTCACAGTTTTCTCCCTCAAGCATATAATCAACATTTCTAATGAAAAAGAACAATGTTTCAGCACAATTATTTTAAAATGTCAGAGCTGCTCTTCTACACGGCTGACGCCAAATGAAATTTAAATGAGCACATTACACATATTTACAACATTTTTATTTCCAGAACATACAGATAAAACATCATGACAACTGTATCAAGAGTAAATAACAGTTTGATGTATTTATTTATCTATGTGCAACATCACAGACATTTTAAAACTTTTAAGTCGTTCTCCAGAAACAAAAAAGACAAAATGTAATCAGAAACAAAACCACAACATTACGACAAGTGACGCACAAAAAATGGAAATAATCTTGTGATGATAAGATGATGATAAGAACTGTTTTCTCAAATGTTATGTTTGTGCAGATCTCAGAAGGGAAGATGTTCCACTGACCTTCATACCTGCAACCTCAAGGTAAGAGAAATATCTTCTGTTTTCAGATTTTTGTCTGTGAATACACACACTCACAGAAACCAATTTTACCTGCATGCCACACACTATGAACCTTAAAATATCTAAAGAAAATAAGGGCAGATTCAGGAAATAATCATTTACTAATTGAATAATCATGTTTTCATGTTAGGTTGGTCAGAGCTGGTTTTCAAATGGTTGTTTGTTTGTTTATGAATGTGTGTTTTAGGGTAATCATTTAATTATTACTGCACTTAACGGGTAACTAGTTATAAACACTATAACCCCCAAAACACACACATGCACACAAGTTAAAACAGACCTATGTATAAGCTTATACATATTTACTACTTTAGTGCATGGAAATGTACCGTTACAAACACACATACATTTATTGACTCTTTCTGTGCTTATTTGTGGCTATATTTGAGACAGATTATAATGAAATATGGCAATTTTACTCTCTGCTGCTTAGCCTGTTCACTAATGACTCCAGGATTTCCATTTTTCATACATGGGTCAAGCTATGGTGAAATTTCAATGTGAAATTGGCCCAAACCATCTGGCTTCAGCTGGTTTGTATCTTTGTTAACTAAGAAAGTATCTGTTAATATAGATTTCTTAAAGCACTTGTGATGGTTGGGTGAGTGAATAAGACCTGAATGAAGAGCTTCCTTCATGGTTTTTATCATTCAGACATTCGTCATCTTTTATTGTCAGTTTGGATTGTTCTGATGATGGTGAGCAGACGTTTCTTCGTGTTGATGTGGAGAGTTCAGCCCCCTACAGAGAGACACGAAGGATCATCAGCACTGATCTGTGTCAAACTCTTGACTGTTAAAATTGTCTGGATAATGTGCTGATGGTTCTCACGCTCTCTCTCGATATTTGGCAAATGTTGTGGGGATCAACCTGATAAATGATCATATACATTAATTTGCCATGTATCAGATGAACAGAAATAACTGAACCACTGGCATTTTAAAACATTCACCATCCCACCGGCTTCTGAACATCATAGTCTCTTCCTACCCTATCCTGATTCTAACCAAAAGATAAACCAACCTCCAACCTAGCCTAATGCTAACCCCAAGCTAACAAACTCCAACCCAGCACCCAATCTTAGATAATTTAGTACAGGCCCTCTTCAGAAATCTTAACACCTCATTACCTTTTACAGTCATTGTAATTTACAGCAGAAGAAACTACAATTTCTCCACACAGAAGTCTTTTAACAGACTGGGTGGACTCAAAACTAAACCAGCAAAACACATACACCTTGTTAGAAAAAAAACACCTAAAGCTTACTTAAAGTCTTAAATTATAGTGTTTAATGACATGCTCCTGAGTTTAATGTGCAGATGCAGTTTAGTGAAGAGACGGGATCTAATTCACCACACCACAGAGGCAAAAAATCACTGTCACGAACTTTCTCCTGGACTCTTCCCGCCTGGTGGAATGACCTTCCAGTCTCAGTCAGAACAGCTGATTCACTATCCATCTTCAAAAAAGACTAAAAACACATCTTTTCCGACAACACCTGCCCAATTAATAGCACTTATCCTACTACTAACACTTTTCTCTTTCTTTCTCTCTTTCCTTCTTCCTTTCTTTCTTTCCTATTTAAAAAAAAGAGTACACAGAGTAAATTACTCTATGCTAGGCTAGGGAAACTGGCACCATGCTTCCAGACTGTTGCCTTTTTTTCGTTGATTTACTGTTTCTATTGTTCTTTCATTGGTAAGTCGCTTTGGATAAAAGCGTCTGCTAAATGTCTACATGTAATTCACATTTGTGTCCTTAAAGCTGCAGTGTTTATACTCCAGGATGCAATCCAAATGTATGGAAGCAATTCCTAACACCAGCCTCATACAGATAATAAAAAAAGAAAAATATTCCAACCACAACACTCTAGCAATAATATACACCCTAGCAACCACACACATCACTGCTTAGCACCATGGAGGCTCAGGACATGTGAAAATCAGGAAGTTTGTCAGGAATGTTTTCTTCAGGACTGGAGGGAGTGTGAATGAGATTATTGTTGTAATTCTGGACTGTGTACACAGACGAGCTGAGAATGAACATCAGACAGGATTTATAAGCTTCAATTTGCTCAGAGTTCAAACAGCCAAAACTGATGGGATATTTGCCTGTTTCTCCAATAAAACCGCAGAGCTTACACTATCTGTCTCTCTCTGCATGCTGAAACCACACACACGTTCATCTAAATGGGGACATTCCATTGACATCTATTGTTTTTAGACACAGGCAGTTATAAACAATACAAAATAATCCTAATCCACACTTTAATCCTAACAGAAATCTTTCTGCATTTTTACAATAATAAAAAAAATCTTTATTTACATCCCCAAAAAAATTTGTCAGGTTTTGCTCACAAAAAAAGAGAATGAAGTCTTTAAAGTTTAAAAATTGTGTGCCACTTTGTCTGTGCTTTATTATGGTAGGTGACGTGTGTGTGTGTTTAGTTTGGAGGCGGAGCATGCTATCCTGAGTACAGATCACTTTGGCTGAGGATGCCCCACTCCCGTCTGGCTTTTTTATGTGCAGATGGGAGTCGGGCAGCTGCACCTCACGGGTCGGGTCCTGGCTGCACTCGTGGGGCTCACTGCTTGATTTGGCAGCTAGATGGTTTCTGCCTTTTCTTTCGCACTCTCCACCAAATAGGATGAGTGCACGCTAGCTTCAAAAGCCCGCTCGGTGGTCTCTTCTGAGCTAGACGATGAGCTCATGCTGTCAGTGTTGGATGACTGAATGCTGGCAGCCAGGTGAGTTCTGAGGCAGTTCAGCTTCCTCTTTCCGCTGCATTTAAGGAACTGCATCAGCAGGTCAGGTTGGTGTTTGCTTGAAAACCCGGACCAAGGTGGGAGGTTGGAATCGGATGCAGTTCAGGAGCTCAGCAGGGCCACAGATCTTGCTCTCCATGCCACTGAGCAGAGGTCCTGTTCCATCTGCCCCTTGATTGATGCTTTGGTGGCTACAGAGAGGCATTTGTGGTTCAACTTATCAGGAATCTATGATAAGGGATAAGGCATTTTTATTGGACAAACCTGGTTGCTCCTGGGATCTGTTTGGCAATGCAGTGAGCTCCGTCGTCGACCAATACCATGAGACTAAAAAGCAATCCGAGGTGTTCAAGGAGCATCTCCCTCACTAGGGTCAGGCAGTTGATCCACCTTCTCTTCTTCCAAGTCTTCTGAAGGCCAGTCGAGCTCCCCTACTGACCTAGGGGGACTGGCAAGCACACGCGGCACAGTAGGAAATTCGAACCGTGATCTCCTCAAAGTCTGCAAAGAAGAACCTCTATGCCAGCAGCATACCGGGGCCAGGCACACGACCTCCCTCAGAGCCCCATGACCTCCCTCAGAGCCCCTTTTCTGAGTGGCCTCTAAGTACCGTAGAGAAGCAGGTACAGGGGTTTGAGTCCAATTATGGATTTGTTAGCAACACGCCATCAAGGTGTTGTGTTAGCTCATATGAGATGCTTAGTGTTGAGACTCAACCCCAAGAAGAGTATGTTTTCTCCTGTCCATAGAACATATTTTTCCATTTAATGTGACCTGTAGGGGAACAAATTTGCATGTCAATTTTTACAATTAACAATTGCTTCACGATCCATCGGCCAGTGGTGTTACAGGAAATGTTCACCCAAAAATGAAAATACTGTCATCATTTACTCAATCTTGTCATTCTTAACCCTGTATATATTTGTTTATGTTTGTAACCAAACAGTTGTGAGGCACTGACTTCCATGAAAAAAAAATGTTTTTGTGTTCAGCAAAACTAATCTATTCTATTCTGTTGTGTTTAATCTGATATAATATAATTAAGAAAGTTTTGTACTCTGCATGTCACTAGAAGATTGAGCCATGACATTAAAATTTAAAAGTTTAAAAATAATGAGATAATGAAATGAAAGAAAGAAACTGCATTTAGAAAATAGACTTTAAAAGCCGGTCCCCTTTCAACTTTTATTTGTCTTTTTAATTTACTGAACTTCACAATATTATTCAGCTTTACAAAAAAGAATGTTATTTAAGTAGAAAGCAGGTAAAAATAAATAGCAATAATAATGACAATATAAAATCAAATACCTTCTCATAAGATGTGTTCAACACAAAACTTCATCTTCACTGTTAGAAGTCCAAACAGTTTGCAGCAAAATATTCTTAAATTAAATCAAATTTCCTATTTTATTAAAGTACCTACTAAAATATAATAACACTGTTTCAAAACCAAATCATGGTTATGTATTGGGCAAGCAGCTACAATAAGAAGATTCCACTTGGAGGTCTTGATAAATAAACCCCATGTCAGGGTTTATTTACTGACAGTAACTGGCTTACTAATGTACATTATCCTTATTTATATGCCACATTTAATACTTTTCCCACTATGCAAAACCTGTCAAACGTGTGTATTTAGTACAAAGGTGTTTATATGGCTTTCCTAACACACTACAGGTCCCCACTAAGTACATTACACTAGAAACTGTGTGTAAGACTTAAGTTAAAATGACAAAATAAAATGAATGTATAGACAGACAGATTAATAAACAGACAGAGAGACTCATATACAGACAGACTGATAGACAGACAGACTAATAGACAGACAGACAGACAGCCTTACTTGATAATTAAAGGTTGTGGTAAAGGTTTCACTATTTATTTCAGTGCTATAGTTTTTCTTTGATAAAGTTTATATTTCTAAATATAAACTGTATTAAATTAAGAAATTAAGTTTGGGGTTTTTAGGTTCATGTGTTTGCAGATTTTAGCATGTGCGTTTATGTGTGTTTGCAGTTTCTATTTATTTGCTTAGTTGTTCATTTTTATCAGCAGATGGTTTTAAATTGTAAATGTAATCAGCATCTATCTAAATGCAATCAAACAGACCTGATAACCTGAAACAGCTGTATAAAAAACAACGTTTTTGGAGAAGGTACATTAACTTGACAAGAAAATTTGTGTTGGATTACAGTCAGACTTGCTCTTTTGAGATTAAATATCTGCTCCATCATTACGTCACTTTGATGTAAAAAAGTGTTGCATCAAAGTCAAAAGTGTTGTCTTTAATCCACACTGTTGTTCTTCTTGAGAGGTAACATTATTGTGTTGTTGATGACACTAGGGGTTTGCTCTTGTGATCACCAACTGAAAAGTGAAAGTGACATGTTTTGCCAGGTTTGGTAACCCATACCCAAAATGTGACCTTTGCATTTAGCCCATCAGTGTGGGGTGAACACACACTGCGAGTCATAAACACACTCACACCCGAAGCAGTGGGCAGCACTGTTGGACCTGGGAACAATCAGGGGTTAGGTGCCGTGCTCAAGGGTACTTCAGTTGCCACCTGCTGGCATTGGAATCAAATCAACAACCTTCTGATTACAAGCCCGACTAACTAACCAGTAGTCCACAACTGTCACTATGTAAGCCACAACTCAGTTGATTCTGATCTATATAAAAAGACCAAAGAAAATTGTTTAGTTGAATTTGCCTTTCTGGGGGAATCATATACTTTCATAGATGCCACGGCCAGCTGTGCACTAGGGCATCCGTGCCAAGGGAGCCTTGGTCAAATAGTACCAAGCACAGTGGGTGGTCTCGCTGGAGGTAAACAGGTCTACCTGGGCCTTCCTGAATCTCCTGGGAGGACTTGTACTGGTACACTTGCACCTCAAAAGCAAAAAAAGGAATGGTCTGWGTAGAGGGAGGATCAACACATGAAAGTGCGTGTCCTTTGATATGAACAAATGCTGATAGAGTATGAATGAAATAATACACTTTTGCACTAGCATCTTTAAAGACAGTTTGTGAAGCACCCGACTCAAGTGCACAGCCTCTTTTTAGGTTATTTGGCGAGTCGGAAGTGCTCTAATCAGACTGTACCTGCGGGAGATGGCGGGAGCGGGGAAGGCCCTGCCCCATCTTAAGAAGTCACATATAGCAACTCCTTTCCTGGGTCGCCCATCTTAGGGCTGCTTCAAAACTTTCAAAGGGTTCTTAGCAGTGTCATAGTGAACTGGTGGCATAGCCCTCCTCTGTGATGCTTTTGGGAGGAAGGGCTGGCACAGCCGCAGGAGAGCAGGTCTTGCGAGAAGCAGACTGAGTCCAGGGCCTCACCGGCCTGTAAGTGGGCAAATGTAAGTGAGGCAGTGTTTGATGGCCTCAGTCTGCTTCTTCACCATCAAGAACTGTTGTGTAATGTCCTCGACAATGTTGCCAAACAGGCCAGCTTGAGAGATGTGACCGCATCAAGAAAGCAAACTTTCTTAACGTTCCGCATCTCCACAGAATTTAGCCACAGGTTCCACTCTTTTTTTTTATTTTCATAGGCCTTTTCATAAAGATCAGAGGCCATGGGGGCTCCCAAGAGTGAACAACTAGTGTTGTTATTGACACAGTGTCAACAGAAAGGGAACTAACTAGCTGTGGTCATTGGTAACTGTACCATTAGGTGACATGTTGTTAACATCACTGATGTCTGATTACATGAAGGATAATACATGTCAATTCATAAACTAACCAGGATCTAGAAATATTTAATTTAACAATCTATAGCTTTGGTTATATAAATAGGTTAATATGTTATATACATATTGTACAAATAGTTAAGATATATTATTTTTAAAGTGATTTAGCACATTTTCATCAAAACAAGAATAAAAAACATGATCTATCTATTCACGATATATATTCTTTGATAAAGAAAGAAATCGACAATAGACATTTAGTTCATGAAAAATTCAAAAATTCAGTAATCAGAATAAATGGTGAATTAACTCAGATGTTACTCCTGAGAAAATGTCACAGTGTCACTGAATTGCCATCCAAGCTAATAATTTTATGCTGTAATCACAAAAATGTTGAAAATTTTAGGTTTCAAAGGTTTCAGGTTTTAAGTTTAACAGTTTTTAGACATTGTATTAATGTTATTAGGGCTAGGATTAGTAGAAAAATATTCTACTAAAGTTACCGCAAGAATATTATTGATATCTTTGAGAATTTCATAATTTAATTTTTAATTTGAGTAGAAAGCTGGAATAAAAAACATCTGAAAACTCCATTAAATCTCATTAAAGAGAAACTCTGAGCGATTGTGAGACTTTTACAAATGGTCGCTTTCTCTGTGTGACATAAAACACACAGTCCATTTGCTGCTGTGATGCTTCTATTCGACTCTTGATTGGGGGTTTGATTATGACAACTTTGAATATAACCCCAAGTACCATAAAAGTTTGTGTTCCTGTAACACAGACATGGGGCACCAATTCCCACATGTAAATAGTTATTCCCTGGAAATATTTTAAACTGACATCTGTTGATGTGCATGAATACACATTCCTCAGTAACACGTGTGTCAGAAGGTTTAAGCTCATCAGGATTAGAGTGAGTAACTGATAACTGCATCTGTAGATGAACCATTTATACTAATGATTTAACCTTCTCTACATCTAATAATGTTAAAGTTTGGTCAAAAGCAACAACATTGACTAAAGATGACCAACGTATTCAGCTTGAATTTAGATGAAATCATTTAAACCACTTTTACCTCAGAACAAAAATTGATTTGATAAGGTTTGTCTTGGTATTATGTCTGTATCTTTAACAGATGGTTTTTTTGTCAGATCAGTGTCTAAACATTCTCCTGTTGACTCTAAAGGTCTGATTAACATATGCACAAAATCATCAGAGATCATTAATTCTGCACAGTCACGATTCAAAAAACTCTGTAATTGAATTCTTCTGCTCATCTTCACGGAGAGCTGCAGTTAGTGGTCCACAGCATCTGTGTGAAGTTAACGATCTTCATTAAGAAATCAGATCTTTTTTAGCACAGAAACCTTTCTTCTGCACAACAGTTTCATTGTTTGTATTTGGCCTGAAATGCCACAAATTCACCTGACGGTTTTCAACCACACAGTCAGGAGACGCTTACTGATAACGGTACAACTGTTGAGTCTGACATTCTTCACTCATCATGTGATTTAATAATGAGTTTGTCACAGATTGTGCACGTCCATGTACGGCAGCTCGCTTGTGTTGTAAACCTTACACGAATAAAACTGAAATAAACTGCAATGAATGAAAGTCATTTAGATTTGGCTGTTGCCCCAGGGGAAGATTATAGCACTTTCATTCTTGCCAAGATGGATTTAGTGATCAGTAGAAAACAAAAGACAGCTGGATGTTATGGAACGATACTGTCAGATTGCTGGGATTGTTTGGGGGATGTTTCAATAGAGACGACAATTACAATAAAGCACATCAGACATCAATTTGCCAGGCCTGAGAATTGTTGAAAAGGCACATTAGATGAAGAGATCCAGCATTTTATAACTCAGAAACCACTAGACAAAACAGCAGCAGGGTTTAAACCAGAAGCCAAATACAAATGGAGGGGGTTAATCTAACCCAAGATATGGTTTGAGAAGGCAAATGTAAAATATGCCACAACAAAACAAGTATCAATGCTCATTCTTTTCAGCTATTTATAATCTTCAGGTTGTGGCTACAGCAGCATAATTGTCTTCTGGTCTGTTATTGATATTCCCGGATTACTCTGTTGTTTCTATACATGTAAAGATCTGCTGAGTGAAGTTAGTTTTAGCTATTCATATTAGATTTAGATTGTAGATGTCTGAGCTGTGGAAGAGGTCTGCAGAACTGAGCTCTGAGTTTCTGCTTCTACAGGTTAACTCATCTAAAAACAAATCACTGGCCGACCCTCCATCTAAAGCAGCTTTGACAGGCCTGTGTTAAAGCAACTGTTACAGACGAGTGGTGGAATCAGAAATGACAGAGCAAAGGCTCATAAAACAGATGTGTGCACATTACAATCATCTGCCAGCGTTTCTCAGCTGGAAACAGCACCTGCCACAAAACAGCTTCAATTACAAAAATAATCTTCCTCCATTCAGGTCACTCTTTACTGATGACAAGCTCTGTTTCTGCTATAAACTATATACTGTACCTGAAGCAACAGTACACCTACACATGAACAATGGCCACAGTTTAGTTCAATTCTTCATTACCTGTTATAAAGTTTCATTGCAACTATGAATTGGCAACAGTTACATCATGTCCAAATTACTCTGATTATAATCAACAAAGATGCTGGTGTCTCCTCCAGCTTTATTACTAGCTTCACCAGAAAACTTGCCTTGGTCAAGTTCAAGTTTATTTATAAAGCGCTTTTCACAATGGTACATTGTTACAAAGCAGCTGTACAAATGACAGTGAAAAACATCAAAGGAGAGATACAGAAAAGAGAAATAAAATATTATATGGAATGTTAGACATATGAAGTTATATGTAAAATATAGAAATTCTAGACAGTTTTTTTAGACAGCAAATTATGGTAAATTATCTAAGCTAGTGTCAGCAGACTCCCTGCAAGCAAGCCAACAGGGTGACAGTGGCAAGTAACCAAAACTCCAGAGGATGAAAAGTGGAGAAAAGATCAGCAGTTATCAGTGCTACAGATATGAAGCCATGTCACATATGAAACTTACAATTTTCAACTGGTGGACAGAAAGATCCCAAAAGATTCACACAGAAGGAGACCACCAATCCATTTCTGTAGAGAAAAGACAGTGTGTAAAGGCCTGTGTGAGGTCAAGAGGCTCCCAGGGACCCCGACATATATTGGCAGCAGATTAATATTGAGACATGATTAAAAAACTGAATATTTGTTTAAACTTGGTGTGGTATATACTGAAATGTAGTAAGACATAAGCTCACAGAATCTCTTTACACAAACTGAGCCAGTCAGCCCTTTTCTCCAGACCTGATCAAATGTAAGTTGCTTATGTTTGTCTGTCTGGCTGCCTGTCTCTCTGTCTGGCTGCCTGTCTGTCACTCTGTCTGCCTGTCTGTCACTCTGTCTGGCTGCCTGTCTGTCACTCTGTCTGCCTGTCTCTCTGTCACTTTGCCTGTCTCTCTGTCTGCCTCTCTGTCTGCCTGTCTGTCTCTCTGTCTGGCTGTCTCTCTGTCACTTTGCCTGTCTCTCTGTCTGCCTCTCTGTCTGTCTGCCTGTCTCTCTGTCTGTCTGCCTGTCTCTCTGTCTGCCTGCCTGTCTGCCTCTCTGTCTGTCTGCCTGCCTGTCTGTCTCTCTGTCTGCCTCTCTGTCTGTCTGCCTGTCTCTCTGTCTGCCTGCCTGTCTGTCTCTCTGTCTGCCTCTCTGTCTGTCTCTCTGTCTGGCTGCTTGTCTGTCTGTTTGTTGCTCTACATCATGAACAACATCTCTATCAAGCAATCATAGCTTTGGCCTACCAATCCCCATTTTCAGAGGGAAAATAATATGGATAAAGTGTTTAAAAAATGATCATCTGTAAATGTATAAGGCATCTTCATAGTCGCTGCTCATTTTCTGTATATTTACCTAGTCAGTTTTCTCTTTATGTGTTAACATGAGTGTTTATAATTTGAACTCGTCAGCAAGTGTTTATTTAAAGTTTAAAATATGTATATTTTCTGACCCATGTCATTGTTTTGCCATATAAGACATTTATTCCCTTACAAAAATGAATCGTAGTTTTATTATAGTAAAAGTGTAGCAACCATGTTTTTTGGCACATTAATTACCATTTCAACAACCATAGTTGTACTAGAAATAATATGGTTAAACTTTGGTTGCTGTAGCAAAATCATAGTATTTTGTGGTAACCATGGTTTAACTATAGTAACCATGGATTTTTGGTTTAAACTGTAGTAAAAGCATGGTTAATTTTATTAAGGGTTTACGCGCTAGAGTCGTATAGACTCTTTTATGATAGATGTTAGTGCTTTGTTTAAGCTTAGAAAATTGTGGATTCACCTATATTTTCTGCCCATACTGTGGCAGAATATTGAACAAAATATCTTTGTGTGTTCGTCTGAAAAAGAAACTTTTTCAGGAGAATTTTCCTGTTTTTATTGGAGAACATTTTTAGGATCTCATGGACATGTCACTTATATTCTGAGATATATGGACTGATAATGAAACTTTACAGCAATCTTCATTATTAGGGTCCAAACACAAAGTGAAGAATTTTCTTCTTTGTCGTGCACCTATCATTATTTCTTATCTGCCCTAAACATGTCTTGGCGTCAAAGACCGTAAGTTGCAGAGAGACTGATGGTGGGATGGGTAGAAATCCCACCCGCTGCTCAGGTGCATCAGCACTTGCCTGACGGACAAAAGGTGCCGCTGTAATAAGCTCATTTATATGTAACTTACTCTAAAAAGTGGCCCATTTTCATTCAATGGCCAATATCCTCCAAATGCAGAGTCCAAGCTTAACGAAACCTAGTACATGTAGACATGAGCACATTTTGCGGATACATGTCATTTCTTTCCTATTTTCTTTTATAGAGGGCAGTACAACATAAAATCTTTAAAAATGCCATAACGTGTGTTTGATGAAGTAGTTTAGTTGGATTTTTGATGGTTTATAGTCTATAGTATAGTTTGATGGAGGTACTTTGGTAGACATCTTTGGTGGATGTCATAACATATTCTCTAAATTTCATGTGGCTATATTAAAAGATATGGCCGCCAGCAGCCAATCAAATTTCAGCAGCTATTAACCAAAATTTTGTGATTAGGCACATGGTGGCACTGTAATAAGCAATTTAGCATTTTTTCTAATAATGCTGCAATTGTGTGTGATAAAATGAAACTTTTTTCTTCATACCCTTGCTTTAATTTAGTAGTGTATATCATTTTTATGTTCTAACAGTTCACAATTCTCCTCTTTTGAAGAAATCATCCCAGCATGTTCATCCGATTCACATGAAACTTGGTGTGCATACTCCAGACCGTCATGACAAAACTCAAATAATATTGATTCATTTAGCACATAGGATTTTTTACATTGGTCAGGTGTGTCCCATCATGTGTAAATGCCTTTATCTTGTTTACCCAAAAGTTCAGGTTCACAGAACATTCTAACCTAACATGCGAAGTTTCAGTCATTTTTGAAGAAAGGGAGAAGACCAGCAATTTTTTAAAAGATCAATCATTTCAAATCCTGGATGAAGGCAGAAGTTCCTTATTTTGTCCACTGACACAATAAGCTAGGAGACTAGACAGTAACAGAATAACAAAAGTCCAACAGTGCCATCAGTACTGTTTTCATTTGTATTTATTTCAGATAAATATCTAATGACAGTAACGCTACAGCATTATGGTTGAAAAGTGACACCTCATCATTGGCCTGTTCCCTATTTTTCCAAACCTGATTGGGCCCTGATAATTGTGTCTTTATTTATTTTTTACATCAAAAGTTGTTTATGTTGACCATTTTTTGTTGCATGTTTTTGACTAGTATCACAGATGCAGCATCATATGTAATGTAGGCATCAAGTTAAACTTCTGATAAATTGTTTATAACAAGCTTGTTTTTTGGCATTTCAAGGCCCAATATTGTATCTCAGAGATTCGGGGACCTCAATGTGGCTCCATGTTTGTCTTGCTTGAGAAAAAAAATCAAAATAAAATATTTGAGCTGGGAAAGTTTGCAAAATTTAAAACAATCCTCTTTAAGAGTCATTAAGACACCAAATTTGACGATTTGGTGGTATATCGTGCGGAAATTGTTTTTCTTAAAGGAGGTTTTCGACTTAATATAATAAAATGTCAGTGGGGTATGATAAAAATGTCAGTGAAAGTCTGAGTCTGATACAGTTGGGAATATGTTTAGGATCTGCATATTTCTGGAAAAAATGCATGTTAATGTCTGTTTTGAGGGAAATGTCTGCACCTTTCATCTTTCCTCAAAGAATTCCTGGAGAACAGCGAGTCACCATCATTTCCTCCACAGCTAATAAAGAGTAACTCTTTATCTCAGACAGCTTTT